>WBNO01006539.1:146790-166758 GCA_013400575.1 Peucedramus taeniatus | reverse complement strand
CAGTCGCGACCCCGCCTCGCCCACGTAGGAGCTGCGGCATCGGGACAGGGGCGCGAACCCAGTGCCCCGGCGGATGGGAATTGCCGCCCTGCCTCCACTCCAGGTTCTGTGTGTGGAAGTGGTCGGTGTCACCGGGTTTTCCTGGGACCAGGGCCCCCCAGTCCCGCCGAGGCGTGTCCCGTCGTCCCAGCGCGGGGGTGCAGAGTCCCTCGCTGCCTGCCCAGCTGCCCACCCGCGATTCGACTTCTGGCGATGTGCGCTGCTCAACCGGGGTCCTGGTTGCTCCTGCCCTGGGGCCAGGAACACCACACATAGGCTAGTCGTGCCAGGGGGGCTTCCTGGTTTGGCCTCCCGGGCAGGTTTCGATCCTGCAACATGGTGTGCTCTCCCTTCTGCAGCAACCGGAGAGCTGTTGTTGGGAAAATCAGCGTGTTTCAGACAGAACCTTATTGCACTCAGCTGTGGGCAAACATGGGTTTCAGTCCAAAGATCTCCTTCATAAACCTCCACATCCCTCATCCCCCTGTGCCATATGCTCCCTTACCTGGTGTCTTAAGCCAGGTTAGCAGCCACAATCATAATTTTCTGGAAACATCAACAAGCCCATAATCGTGGGCAAGGAGCCATTCCATATTCACAAGTACATTGGCATTTGTTAGACCAGGGCAACAGACTTAAGCTCTTCAGATTCTGCTTGACAGAACACCCGAGAGCAGCAGCACACAAATCCTTTCTGAAAGCCCAAGGGTTCCATTTCTGTCTGGTACAGGATATTCACGGTGAGGGAGCCCCACCCGCCCGGGAGCACTGACAGGGTACTCACTGCTCGTCAGACAGCTCCGATGTCCCCGGCCAGAGGCTGCTGTGCCTCGGGGTCTCAGTCTTCAGCAATTCTCACAATGTCCAGCTCTGATTTAGACCTCATGCATTCAGTGGGGACAAAGCTGTCACTGTAGCCATTTCCTTTGCTTGTCTGAGTACTCCTTGGCCATTCAGACAGGTCTTCAAATGAGCACTGCAGCCTGCAAGAGGTAAGTTACAGAGAGTTAAGCCACTTGACACCGGGGTATTTCGAACTTCACCCATGCTGCTCACTCAGCTCTGTGGTCTCCACCCTCTGCCCTAGCCAAGGCTCTTCATCATCAATGCTCACCTCATCAGAAAAACACAGATGTCAGAAAATACCACCTTCCTCCTGGCCTCTTTCAATCTGGGACACCAAGGTGGGGATTTTCTTTTTCTTTCCCTTTCCATTTCACTCCTTTTTTTTTTTTCCTTCAAAACAAGGCTTAGCAAACATGATTTTCCCAGTGCAGACAGAGCTGTTCTGACAGTGAAGGCTGGGTGGGAACCCTGAGCCCTCCGTGTCTGGCTCTATCCCAGCACACACACCTGTACCCACAGCAGCAGCAGCAGCTGCCTGGCGTAAAGGTAAGGCTGTTTGCACGAGTCAATGGAAAGGATTATAAAACTAAACTTTTCCTGGCAGACTACGTGGGAAGCAGAGTTTTGCAGTCTCATTAATTTTTCATGATGATTTAACATACTCAGGAGTCTCACTAACAAAAAAACTGTAGGTCTTCTCAAGGGTATGCACAATCCTGCTGCTAGACTGAAAAAGCAAAACAAAAGAACTCTGCAGGAATTGTTCAGTGCACAAGGATTTGCCGCAGCCAAAGGAGGAGATGGATTGCTCAGAAGTGCCTGTCTCTCCCTGTCAGGGCGACAGGGAGCTAGATAACGAGGTGACAGTGAAACGCAATGAACCCTTCCCTAATCCCAGGGAAAGGGCATTCTTATCTCCTTAGAAAATACAAGGAAAAAAGCTCTTTTTCTCAAGAGCTCCACAGCAGTTTTGCTGGTGGTTATGTTCAAAGAGAAATTTAAATTCCACTATAAAAGCACATTCTTAAAAAGTCATTTGCAGCTCTCCAGGAAAAAGCTATTAGTCTAGATGGAAGCTGACCTATAGCACATGGATTTAATCCAGAAAGAATTAATATTTCTTTTTCATTTGGGAGCACTTGTACAGCTGATATGCAAACAAAACTTTGCTAGAGGAAGGAAAAAAAGGGGAAAGAAAATCAAACTAGCTTCTTTTTTTTAATGAATGAAATTTTGTGGCACTTAATGTCTAATTGAGCAAAGGTTCTTGATGAAAAAGGGCTCTGGTTGTAGGCAAGGTACAGACTTCTGCCATTTTTCTCCTTGTTTTTATTCCCCCTTGAGATTCCTCTGGCAACAGGAGAAGTTGTAGTTTGAGTCAGTCATCAGACAGCTCCATTCACTCGGTAGGTGTTTCCCATCTTTCATATGCAAAGTGCTCCTTTCTTGATCCTCTCTTTAGTATGCAAAGGGGGAAATGATCTATTAAAAAAAAAAAAAAAAAAGCAGTGCTTATAGAAATGGGTTTGCTGAGAGGGTGGAATTAGGCAAACAGAGAAAGGAGCCTTTCCTGCAAAAGGCTGAATATTTTTGGCCCATTAACCTCTCAGAACCTCATGTGCTCTCCTGTTGCTGTGGCTTGGGGGGACAGCAAGACCAGGGAGAGCCAAAAACCGGAGTTGCTTAGGAAAAGGAAGGCGACCATATGCTACCATTTCCCTGCCCGCAAAGCTTCCTCCATCCCAGCTTGGCTCTGTGTGCTGCAGAACAAAACCATCCTGAGGGGAATGTGCTGGGAGCAAGAAGCCACCATGGCATGTTTCCAGTAAACCACCCTGCTAGGGCCAAGTGAGCAGCTAAAGCCTAAAGCCAGGTCCTGCAGCCATTCTCTGTGGGGCAGAAGGATGCTGGTCTCTGGAAAAGGGGGATAATTCCTGCCGGGGGGTGGACTGACAGCATACAGCCTTTGGCTCCTGCCACAGACCCTGTATCCCACCACTGCTCCACATCCCTGCAGACCTAGAATGGCAGAAAATTGTCTCCTTAGAAATCCTGACCCTCTCTTTCCTGTCTCCTTGTGGGAAGAAGCTCCAGTCCTTTTGCTGGGTCCCCCACACAATGTGGGGTGTTTGTGCCCTGGTACTCATCTCAGAGAAGCACTGCTGCACTCAGAGTGGCTTGGGCAGGTCCACAAATTGGATTATTATTCTGTCTAGACATCTCAGGGCAAGAGGCAGGGAAGCAAACAGTGAGAGCAACACAGTTCACTGGTGTGGGTAACAGGAGCAGTTAACCCTAGTCCATCCCTTCCCTTACACCCCTTCTTTTCTCCTTTCCCAGCATCTCTCTTGTTGCATCCAGCTGAGCCTGGAAAAGAAAATGGAGGCTGTCAGCTGCCTCTGTAGGCTTTTCTGCAGCCGAGACACCATTTCTGCCCATTTAATCCCAAAGATACCAAATATCTAACACAGCCCAGAGTGGGAATGAATGTTAAAAATAAAAGTCTGTCAAGTGTCAGTGTGGCAAGCAAAGTCCAGTGTGGTGCTCTGCCCTCTTCGCCTCATGCCTGACAGCAGACATCAGAAATCCCCAGAAACATTTTTCTAGCATAGTTCAGGGTCCTGAGGGCCCAGAAAAGTAATAGCGACATGGTTTCAGGCAAAGAAGGAGCAGCCTACGTGTCTGGTGCAGACTTCAGCAGACCAAAGGTTAAGCTCACCAGCACTACAGCTAATTGGAAGAGCAGCAAGTGGAGACCCGAACTCTGCTGAGCTGCCAGCAGTGATTATCCAAACCAATCATTATTTGCAAGCTCCAGGTTTCCCTGGAGATTGTGGATAGCCAAGGTCACATCGTCATGGAGTTGGAGAGGGATGAGCATAAGGGAACTCATATCCGGAGGGTGATTGACAGAGCTGTAATTGTTTAGTCTGAGAAAGAGGTAATGGAGAGAAGTCACAAGTGAATGATCCAAACTTGCCAAAGTTATTCCAGAATCTGAAGTCACTGAGCAGGTCAGGGACTGAGTTAGGAAACGACACGGGGGAAGAGCAGAACTTGACAGCATTTCACAGCAAAGATGGTAAACAAGGAGAGTGTGATTTTGTGTGAAATATTAGACTCAACGTTACCAACGTATGTGCAGAAAACCCAGAGGCAATCTGCGATATCCCAGAATTTGGCATCTGCGTTCCCCACCAGGAGGTTTTATATCCGAGGGGTTTGTGGAAGAAGAATTTGTCATTGCATGGTCTCCTGCCTCTCCCTGACCATGTTCAAAGTGTATTTTGTAAAAGCCCTTTTGTTCTGTCCAGTGTCACATACTCACCCTCGGATGGGGCAGACAGTCTAATTAAATCATGAAAAGCCTCTGGTCCCAGATTACTGTGCAGATACAGTAGTTTAAAGGGACAAGAATTTTGCTTTTCCTTTGAAAAAAAAAATCGGAAATATAGTACAGTTGTAGGAACACCGAAACACAAAATGTCACTGTGACAGTGTCTATGAATTATTGTGCACTGCAGGAGAGCATCACCTATTTAAAGTGTGCAAAAACTAGGGAAAACAACAAGATCAAGGATGAGGAAAAGAGTAACTTAGAGGCAACAAAAAGGGAGTCAGAAAAGGTCTAGACCTTGTCAAAGCATAACACTACCATGACCTCAGCTCTCTGATGAAAATTCCCCACAGTACAAAACTACAAACCACAAACAAGTCACATGGGAAGAGTGGGATGATTTACACTTCAAGTTTGAGAGCATGGCTTGAGGGACCCTCCAGGTCAGTAGTCCCAAACAACCTCTGCCCTTGCAGCTCACCAGCACTGTAGGGGATGTGATGGTTTTGCATCCTCCCATCAGGTTGCCTCTGTAGTTTGTAGAGAAGTGCAGCAACTAATTGAAGATGTAATTTTATGTGTTGACTGCCACAGACCCTAATCTTTCCATGGTCTGTCTGCAGTGCTCCTGCCCCCTGCTGCACCTGAATCCCTCCTCATGCAGGGACAGCTGTGATGAGGCTGTAAGAAGCCCAAACAAGATTTCAGATTGCATCTCCTGAGCAGCTTTGCAGGCACTGCATTTGTAATCTCATGTATGACAAGTGTGGAGTCTTCTCTTGTGAACTACCTTTACACAGAGCTCTAACACAAATCACACACTTGAAAGGCCAGGTAATCCTGTCACTAATCCACCTGGGACAGGACAGCAAGGACTTCAAGCCTATTGTTCATGTTATTTGACAAATTCTGTGGCTGACTGGGATATCATTGTCACAGTTCAGGAGCTTCTGCTTTGCCAGCTGCTCTGCCTCTTGCTGTATTGAACCAGCTCAAGTCTTACCAGTACCTTGATTGCAGCTTAGAGGCAAATGAGCACTGGAACTGCTGGGGACAACCTTATCTCACCCTTATCTCACTGAGGTCAGATAAGGTGTGCACACACCTGTCTGCTGTTTTTCTGGCACCTGCTTCAGCACACACACTGACTTCTTTACAGCTACTTTGCATTTGCACATCAATTATGGCTTCTGAAGTCAGGACCCAGGAATGTTCTGTGTCTGTAACTGCTGCAGCTTTCTTTAGGCTTAGAAACTAAATGTAGCATTGGATGGTGCTTAATCAGTCAAGATTTCTTCTGTTACTGGTCCCTGGACTGGTGCAGTGTGCCAGTGAAGCTACATGTGATGCCTCTGCCATGAGTGTCTACATCGGCACTGGTGTAACTGCTACCACAAACATGACTCTGCTGTAATGATTTTCATGAAATAAGCCCATTTTATACAATCATGAAATATAGTTTATCAGTGTTGATAAACTCAGCTGATGTTGGAAAATACACAGCACAGTCTGCCAAGGCCAATATGTCCTGCTTTCTAGAAAAAATAGCAATTTTCAAGCAATACTGAGCTAATAGTATTCTCCAGATTCTTTTGTCCTTGATAATCTCATGCCATTTAACTTTGGGTGCAATTCCAGAGATGTGTAATCACTAAAATTCTGCCCTCTTCCAAGGTTGTGAAAAAAATAAATGATAGGGACTCTACAAAATATTAAAAAAATCCTTTCCTCAACTTTTTACTTTCATTTTTTCCCCACATCACACCAGGTGCCTGAGGCTAAAGTTCATCTCACTGCAGTCTTGCTCCAACACTCATAATTCTTTGGTGACTTGAGACACTTTGTGATTCTGGCTGGCCTGAACTGTTCGTCCTTTTTAATCCTGGACGCCAGGCACTGCAGCAAGACACATAACTCAGCTGTAAGAAACCTTGCACGTGCTCTGAACAAGGACCAGAAACTGGTGGTGTTTGCATCTCTTGGGAGAGTAATTCCTAAAGCATTTTTGGGGTCAGAAAGACCTCAGTCTATTGTGTGTGAAGGGTTTTTTGGTGTTACACAGACTAAGCAGTCCCTCAAAGTATTATTCAAACTTTCTCCAAGCTAGCAAAACCTCTCAGGCTCCATAAATCAAGAACTATAGGAATGAAACAATGTTTTAAATTCCTTGGAGAGAAGAAAGTGTATCCTGCAGACATCTCATTATTTGGGAACTGGAGTCTGCAAATGTTTTGTCTAAGTAAATTCAGAAGCCAGAGGACAGTCAAGTTTCAAAGGATCCATAGAGATCCCAGTCTACCCCCTTCCTACAAGGTAAGACAAATAAAATTTGTTGCTGTCATCCTTGGGAGATGTGTGTCTAAAAAGTTCCTGAAGAGCCCAGCGGAGCATGCAGGACATGGGAGCCATTAAAGAACGTGGCAAGCTGGAGGCTGAAGGCCCTGTTGGATGTCACAGCCCTCAGGTTCACTGCTCAGCTGTGTCAGTGCCAGGGATGACTCACTCTCCTGCTGACCCAACATGGAGCAGTGCCAGTCCTCCTGCAGAGCAATCACACTAATTAATCCTCCCAAGGAATGCAGACAATTGAGTGGCTTCTTCACATGCAGATTCCTTTGGTTTCTGTTTGTCCAGACCTCTGTAATCTCTCTGGGTCCTGAGTTAGGACCCCCCTGCCACAGTGAAATATCCCAGAAAATTTTTGGGTGGGATATTACCCAATTTTTCAAACTTTTGGAGCAACACACACAAAGGATGGATTACAGGATTCTCCATCACTTGGGATCTCTGAATGAGTCATGGATGTCTTTATAAAAAGCATAATCCAGTTCAGCCCTTAGGCTGACTCCTGGTACAGGATACAGTGGGTGAGGTTTGACATTTGTGTTATGTGGGAGGTCTGTGAGCATCTCCAGTTCTTGGGATGCAACTCCCCAGCGCAGCCTTTCAACATCTCCCGTTTTACCTTTCCCTTCATTTCTCTCATAGGGAAAAACAAAATGCAGGACCTTGCCAGACCTGCCTTGCCATGCCAGAGATTGGGAATGCTGAGCTCAGCTACAGTGGCAATTCCTGGGAAAAAATCTGCCCAGTCCATCACTGCCCCATTCCTGCATCCCCTGGGTTGGGGGAAGACAACTTGCCCTCCTCCAGCCACACGCTTGGGCCAGTCTCCACCCAGTCCAATGGCCAGGTGCCATCAAGCTCACAGGACTCACAGCAGCACAACCCATATTACCCCTGCAACCAAGAGGAGTCCCGAGGCAGCTACAGCCTGCCCTCGCTCCCTGGGCATGGCGAGAGGCCTGTGCTGTGTTCCCACCTTTCCAGTGGTGATCTTGTGCCAGCTTCCCACCACGAGGCCTCGGAAACGCCCTGGAAGCAGTGGTCCCCTGGGCAGCGGCGGCCAGTGCAACATCATGTTGTCACAGTCAGGTAAGAGGCACATGGAGGGCGGTTCAAAGGAGCATCTTCCAGACTCGGTGGGGGGAAGTGGGAGGGACAAGCAGGGTCTGAGCTGCAATGGATGAAACATGGGTTTGCTCTTCAGCTCGGGGCAGAAGCTGCTCCAAAACACACAGAAGGATCCAGTTTGCTCTCTACCTCTGTGTGGGCGTACAGAGAGCTGCCATTCCCTTGCCAGGGAGAGGTGGGATTTCCTTCTCAAGGGAGTGGCTGGCTAAAGCCAAGGTCAGTCACTCCTAGGTCATGCAGCTGTGAATATGCCCGTCTTCCTTTACCTTTGTATTTTTTTCCCTTTGCACTCCAAGCCAACCAGCTGCTGGTCCTTTATCTTGGCTGAATTCTCAGTGATGGGAACAGAGTTCATTCTTTTCCTGCCCCCACAGAAGCTGCTGCCAGTGCTGGAAGGGAGTGGCAGCAGAGGGTAATAAGCGCTGGCTACAGCTGAGCAGTGAGAGATACAAAAGGGAGGAACATTATTTGGCTTTCCAGGCTGGGCAGCAACCAGTGTATGAATTCTTTGTTGTCCATGACAGAATCCATTTGTGTGCAGTGCCTGGGTAACAACAGCCTGAGCTACAACCTCTGCTCCTTCCAGCCAGCACCATCCTTCCTCCTGAGTGTGCCTTTTAGGCTCCACTCTGGCACAAGAGATCAGATCCCTTCACTGCTGTAGCCATAGCCACTGAATCCTGATAAAAGATGGCATAGGATTCCCTTCTTGCCTGTGTATGGCATTGCAGTGTTAGGCACAAAAGCCCTTTAGAGTCTCGTTTTCCAGCCATTTACACAGGATTTAATTTGCTTGTTTTTGTGTAGAGGAACTGCAGTCAAAGGAGCCTGCGTCCTTTTTCTGAATCATTTTCCTGGATCCTTTTTCACTCATATGCTATCAACAAAATTGCCAACCATGTCCTCTGTAACAGGTTATTTCAGTAGGAAGCACAGCTGGATTGTAAATCCCTGGCAGAGTGTGCAGCACCAGCAGTCAGAAAAGTGATAACATAATAATGCCAGAATGAGGTTTTTAATCCAAGCAAATCTGCTTGAAGAGCTATTGTGAGGGAATTAGCACAGGATGGGCAGTGTACTGCTGGAGAGAGACCTCGCTTTGATAATCTGGGGAGGCTTTTGCTCTGCTCCTCTCTGTCCCGAATCTACAGAGCATTAGCGTGACGAGCAAAACACAGAATCATTTATTACATGAGCCACCTGGAGTGACTCTGCCATGGGGAGCTCTCCTCCACTGCCTTTCCATTTCTCCCCCTCATAACAAGGCTAGGAAGGATGAGCTGCCTCAAGGTCCCCAGTTGGCTGCTGCATGCAGGGGGGACCATCTGCCCAACACACATATTGGAGTGCAGCAGGACCTTCTCCCAGTTTAAGCAGGAGTGTAGGAGGGTGAGAGGAGGAGGAAGCACTGGCTGAGCAGAGCTTGGCACAGCTGTGGAAGGAGGTGGGAGCAATTCTCTGGAAGCTGTGACCAAGCCAAGGCCGTGCCAGACTGAGGCATGTTTCAATGGGACATTTCAGTGCAGAGAGAGAGCAGAACAAAAGGTCCTGGAGATATCTGACCCAACAAGATGCAGCTTTTCTGACAGGATGCTGGTGGAAGGCTTGTCCTCAGGGATTCATTAACAAACTTTGGATCCCCTGGGGAAGGCTTCTTTATTTCCCCTCTTAGAGCCTTTCAAGTAGAAGTGACAAATGCTCCTCTGTGAAGAAAATCCAGATAAAATATTTTTAGCAGCTCCACTGGCTTTCTGCTCTTATAGCCTGAAAAGACACTGTCTTTGGAGGGACCCAGGAAACAAATGAGAGTCACCTTTTTGGTGAGCTCAGCTAAACAGAAAATAAAAACTATCTACAGCTGCTGCTAGCCCAGCTCATGAGATTTGAAAAAGAGGTTTGCTTTTGTCAAGAAACACTTTAAGAAGTGCAGGAAAAGCACTTAAACCAGATAGATTTTAATGGATGAGATCTGCAATGGGATTTCTATAGGACTGCATTGCTAATGTCCAGTACTCTCTGGAGGGTTTTCCGAGGGACAAAATGAGGAGTGACTACATGGCTTCCCATCCTATTTGCTTAAAATGGGAGAATAAAAGGCTCTATTATTAATTTAACTAATTCACACAGCGACAGAACTGTGTCAGCATTGGCTCACCTTGGTGCTTACAGCCCTGCAAGAGTTTACCTGCTCAGGGATCAGCCCAGCACTGGGCTTCCCAGGAAAATAATAAATGAACACATCTCTTTTCCTTTCTGTCTGCAGACATGACAAAGCTTTCAGGATGCCAAAAAGGTATGTTTAACAGCAAAAGCTTCCTGTCCTTGTACCCTGTGATCAGTGCTCCCCTGTCCTGCTATTAGGAGAAGCAGAGTGTTACTGCTGGTCACATCCCAGCAGGCCTGGCTCCAGAGGCGAGGTCAGCGCTCCTGGGGCTTTCCACTCCTTGGAAAAATCCTCACTTGCTTGTGAGATCAATTTAACCTGCATTAATGAATAGTAACATTGTCTCAGTAGATGTTCTTGGGCAGGTGCCTGGCTGTAACCCATACAGTAGCTTTATATATATATATATAAAAATAATTCTATATGTGTGTGTGTGTATGTATGTGTATTTACATATATATATATGTAAGATTAATCCAGCTGGTCCTATCAGAGGAGTAATAAGGAAAAGAGCCCATTCATGAAATAAACTCATCTTTTCAAAAGATAGAAAATTTTAAATACTTTATCAAAATTAAAATAATTTGATTGCTTTCTACTTCTGTTTAAAATCTGACTTTTGTAAACTATTGCTTCTGGATGGTTTGGATAAGCACCTTCCGTCACTAGAGACTGCAGCAGAGTTTTTTTGTTATTTTTTTTCTGGTAATTGGACATGGAAATACCCAAAACAGCCTCCAAAAATTAGGTACTCTACTGGGTAAAGAGCAGCTTTGTTCATTTTCATCGTAAAGACTTCATCTATGAAAACAAACTTGATAAGGGAATTGTAAATTGAAAAAAAAAAAAAAAATCAAGTCATGTGAACAGGTGTTTGAAGTGCTTGTGATGACTTCTAATGATGAAACAGCTGCAGTGGAGTCCCAGGCAAAAGGGGCAAAAGAGCAGGCAAGGAGAAACATTCCATCTCAAATGAAGTTCATAAATATTTCACTTCCCTTCATAAATATTTGTCAGCTATTTTTGAACAAAGAATTTCTTATATTTCAGAAGTAGCTCGGAACACAAAAGAACTAGCCTGCTAAACCAAAGCAGGAACCCATTCTGCTATCTTACATTTCAGCTGATATTTCTGAGGAAGACAAAAATCTTGACACAGTAAAACCTGCACTGGTAAAAAATGTGGGAGAGTAACTTTCATAGATCATGCTATATGGGAGACAGTTTGTCCCAAAGGAAAAACAGAACTTGGGCAGAAAATTTTACACGAGCTCTTTAAGAACAAAAGTAGCTGGCAAATAATACTGCAGCCAGAGTAAGCTGCTTCCCTGGAAGGGTTTTGATGTCATCAAAATTTTGTGATACATCATTAAAACCAAATGTATTCTAGTGAATACATATGAATTTAGAGCAGTGTCTAAATAAATGAATTTAGACCAATGATAGTGGACTTGCTCGGGTCAGTTACCTTCAGAGACTCTTCAGAATAATCCGAAGAATTCTCAGGGTCCAGTTTGGAAATCTGTAGCAAAAACTGTTGCAGCCACCAGCTGACATTGCACAATGCGGAGGAAATTAAGAGGCTCTTTCTAAATGCAATCTTTGAACTTAAATGTTTAAAGCTTCATTTTGCTCGAGGACACAAGAGTCTGGTTTTTATTATTTCTGATTGAAAAAGCTGGAAAACGCAGAGAGGCAAAATGTAATTACCCGAGTTAATTAGAGCTGCCTGCAAATATCCAGTTAGAGGTGTAATATGTTCATTAATAGCTGCACTAGAGCATCCAAGCTTCACAGTAAATAACTGTGCAAACCAGGGACCCTGATTTTTTCCTTCCTGTTACTCACATCTCATTGGCTCAACAGCAGGTTTTGTGCTCAGAGGAGAAGCATCTTACCGGCTGCATTTTTCCTCCTCCTGTTGACTGCAGTTACTCGCAGCTGATCGCGGAGTGGCCGCTGGCCGTGCTGGTACTGTGCTCCGTGGCGGCGGCAATCTGCACCGTGGCTGGGCTGCTGGTTGGGAGTCTGCCTGACTTTTCAGAACCCCTAATGGTAAGTCCCAACAGCGGAGGGATCAATGGGAACGTCCAACCAGTGATATCATCCCTTCCAAGAGGAGCAGAATGTGCCAGTCCTGCACAGCTGCCCCTGACACACAGGAAGAACACAGGTCATGCCCATTCCTCAGCCGTGCTGTGCACTCCTACCAGTGCCCTCACTCCAATGTGGAGACACTGCCAACACAAATTGGGATTGCTCCCTTTGCTCCCTTTCCAAAGCTGGAAGGTTGGGATAGCCCACAGTGAATAGCTAGGCTTGGCAGACTGGATAGAGGAGCTGGCTTTGACTCCTGCAGTCTGTGCATGAGGCTTTTGGAGAGCATGCTCTGTTCTGAGCACAATGCACATGGAATGTTTTCCATGAGGAATGCCACATTCCCTAAAATCATCCCTGCCGCTGGTTCATGGAGGAATTTTGAGAAAATAAGAATACACTTCAGTTTGTCCACAAAAAGGAAAATTAGTGCCATTTCTGTAAGGGACTACTACACTTAAAAAGGAGGAGAAATTCTTAGGAGATCAGGAGAGTTAATTGTTGAGGGGAAGGGAAAGAGAAGGGGGAAAAGAAAAGGAAAAGGAAAAGGTTAATATTTTTTCCTCTTATCTCTGGGATGCAGTATTTCCAGGGAAAGTTCAATTCGTGTATCTCTCCAAGATGCAGTAATAGTCTCATGCAGTTTCCACGTATTGGAGGAGGCCTAAAGACAGCTGAGCTGAAGTGGAGCTGTGACAAAGCCCTTTTCCTTGGTGCAGGGTTTCGAGCCACGGGACACTGACATTGGCAGGAAGCTCATTGTGTGGAGGAATATCGAGAGCCATACAGGCTACAAGAAGACTCTTTCCCTTTCTCCTTATGCCAAGAAGAAAAGGTATTTGAGCTTGGTTTGGGGGATTTTAGGAGCATGTTGGTTGTAAAGTCACATATTCAATATTCCAAAATATCTGTGCAAATTCCCTACATCCTCTGCTTAAAAGCAACCGCGGCATTGGAGCATTTGAAGTCTGTGTGCCTGCAATGGATTTAGGCTCCCTATTGCTGTGTCTGGCACCAGAGCCTTGTCAGTGAATTAACTCCCAGCCAGACACTCTCTTGTTAATAATCATAGTTATTAACAATAATCTGCCCTCTTGCTAGCTATGATGACCTTGGCATTGGCAGAGGACAGAAGGCTGCTCAGGGAGAACAAGCAGCGAGGACACGGAGAATGGTGGAAACCATCTATGGAGCAGATGGATTCTTCTGTGGTCCCCCAGGTGACTGAAATCTTGATGGGGCAGTAAATACTGCACACCCAGAACTCAATTGACAGAACTGTCAGAGCTCAGGACACAAGGAATACTCTGAATTTGCTCTAAGCAAGCGGTGTGTACAATTCCACCTGTGAGAGCTCTGACAGTGCCCTCCCAGCACTTCATACCTCAGTGGTCAGAAAAGGCTGGTTCATAAATTTTGAAGAGTTGTTTCTCCTTCTTAACTCTTTCCCATATTTCTTGTTTTCCCTTTAGAAATATACCTTGAAAGCACACATTAAAGGACCAATGTTTTCACCATTTACCCATATCAAAAATGAATACTCTGAAAAAACAGCGTATGCCCTGCTTGCTGTCTGCTCCCTCTCCCTCTCTGTTCCTTCCTTCTTTTCTTCTTGAAAAACGTACAAGGCAGTAAAATCTGGAGAGAAAAACAGAAAACTCCAACACCCCCCAAATTTGTCCCAAAATGGGCACTAGTAAGTAGAAAGAAGAGGAACAGCATGAAGATATTTTTATTCTTTTTCCTGCCTTCTATCCGCCTCTACAAGTCACACACCAAACCCGCAGGTCCTTGGGGATTTTTGGCTGAGCTCAAGCTCCCCCCTTATTCCAGGGATGCAGAACCAGATGCCAGCAGTCACTAAAGGCAAGCTGACATTTGATTTTGAAAATGCCCTGATGCTGCTGACCAATTTCAAGGGGCAGAGGTGAGGTCACACAAGGCACATGCTCACTACTCTATGCTTCCCTCCAGGGAGCCCTCCAGAGCAGTCCTATGGACAGAGATATATATATATTTTTTTCTTTGAAGACAGAGTCTACTCCAAACAGCCTGGCTGATTCATCTTCATTACCTAATCCTTTTACGATTTTTTTCTTCTTCTTCTTTATTTCAGAAAAGAGCTATTCCCAGCTGGTATTTATGTCCACAACTGCTGGGAGCTTATGGAACTTGCAAGCAATTCAGTCTATGTGTCAAATGGAACAAGACAAGGTCAGTGATGGCAGGAAGAACACACGTACAGGCTGTCTATTTTCTGTCTGCTGCAATCTTTGATGTCTTGCTGTGAGGATGCCAGACAAAAAACAATGTCAGCTATGCAACAGGTTTCACCTGGAGGATTCCAAAACATTTCACCTACTTGGCAATATAGGGATGAACCCACCTGCCAGTTGCAAATTAAACAAGAAGAAATGGAGACTGAACAGGAGCTAGTCCAGAAGCCAAAGGTGTCCATCAGAAGCTGCTGAGGATTTTGGGCAGCAGAACATAATTACAGAAATTGAGCTACTAGCTTGGAGACTGGTAGCGGGTTTTACAAATGGGAAGTTAAATTGGATGAGCTGTATTTGCTATAGGAGCCAAATTTTCAAATCTGCAGTCATAAAATACAAATAATGGACAGGGTTTAATTTTTGCAAAAGGCTACCAACTTTCCAAAACTTTGGTGTTTGGGATTTGTCACTGGGAGGATGGCCAGGGATGGGTGGTATACCTTGGGGAAAGGGGGAGGGGGAGGAGAGGAGAGAGGAGAGAGGAGAGAGGAGAGGATTACTGCAGTGAGTAAGGAACACTGAGGCTGCAAGAGAGGGTCTGACCTGAGGCCCCCTCATGTTTTTCAGATACGCTCACACGTGCATTTTAGAGACCTCTGCCAGCGCACTGAAGCCAACGAATGCTGCCCGAGCTGGTCCCTGGGGAACTACATTGCTGTCCTGTACAACAGGTCTTCGTGTCTGGAGATAACCCAAGGAGACATCTCCCACACCCTGGCCCTGCTCCGTGCCTGTGCTCCAGACTACCACCAAGGTGTCCTCACTCCATCCTGCATAGGCCCTGAGGCTGTCAGACAGAAACACTCTCAGTGTGCCCAAGTCCCAGAAAAATGTACTCGCTTCAATGCCATCTACCAACTGCTTCACTTCTTGGTTGACAGGGACTTTCTCAGTCCCCAGACAATGGAGTACCAAGTGCCCTCTCTCAAATACAGCCTGCTTTTCCTGCCTACAAGAAAAGGTGCATCTATGATGGGGATCTACTTAGACAACCTTGAGACTTGGGATCTGTTTGATAACTACACGTCTATCACTGGAATGGACCTGGGCCTTAAACAGAAACTATTCCAGCACTACCTTTTACTAGATACTAAGTATCCAGTCCTGGCAATATTAGCTATTTTTCTAAGCATTTCTTTTTATTTACGCTCAGTGTTTATTACCTTGATGGTCCTGCTCGCTGTTGTCAGTTCTTTGATGATCTCCTACTTCTTGTACAAGGTGGCCTTCAGATTCACCTACTTCCCTTTTGTAAACCTGACAGCTGTCATCATACTCAGCAGCATTTGTGCCAACCACACTTTTGTCTTCTTCGACCTGTGGAACCTCAGCAAGAGCCAGAACCCTTCCGCCGGGCTTGCTCAGTGGGTGAGTCAAACCATGCACCATTTTGCCTATCTCATGCTGGCCTCCTGCTTCACAACTGGTGCTGCCTTCTACGCCAGCTACATCAGCAACATCACAGCCATCCGCTGCTTTGCTGTCTACATGGGCACCTCGGTGCTGGTGAACCTGGTTTTCATGATGACCTGGCTGCCCTCTTCGGCCGTGCTGTACGAGCGCTACATCGCAACGACCTGTGTTTACAAGCCAGAAGCCTACTGGAACAACAGCAGCCACAAGAGAGTTGCTCTCTCTGTCCATCACATCCTCCGAGCTCTCCAGAACACACTGTCTGAAACCTCCAAGCTGCTCTTCGAAAAGCTTCTGCCTTGTGGGGTCATCAAGTTTCGGTACATCTGGATCTGCTGGTTTGCTGCCTTAGCCATAGGAGGTGCCTACATTTCCTGTTCCAACCCCAAACTCAAACTCCCGACTCTGGAGACATCATCCGTCCAAGTGTTCAGGCTGAGCCACCCCTTTGAGAGGTACGATTCCGAGTACTGCCACCAGTTCATGTTTGAGAGGCTGGAGCACGGAGAAGGGCAGCGTATGCCTGTTACCATAGTCTGGGGCATTCTGCCCGTGGATAATGGGGACCATTTCAATCCAAAAAGCAACGGCACCCTAGTGACAGACACCACCTTCACCATCCAAAACCCTGATGCCCAGAAGTGGCTTCTCGAATTCTGCCAAAAAGTGAAGAACAAAACTTTCTATTACCCTGATGCAGAACAGAAATCTACTGTGTGCTTCATGGAGGAGTTCCTCAGGTGGATGAACAGTCGCCAGTGCTCCCAGCGAGACCACAGCTTCAACCTTTGCTGTAACCAGTTCTCCTTTCCTTACAGAAGTGAAGTCTTCCTGCACTGCATCAAAATGATGCTCCTGGAAGAGGGCAGGGAAGGGGCAGAAACATATGACATGGGCCTCAGGTTTGATGGGGAGGGAAATGTCGCTGCCTTAGTACTGCAGTTGCAAACTATTTATCACTATACCTTCAACTACAGCAGAGCCAAACAATTCTATGAGGAAATCAGCCTCTGGATAACAGAGGAAATGAAAACTGCCCCCATGGGGCTTCAGAACGGATGGTTTACCAGTAAACTAGAGCTGTACAACCTCCAGCATAGTCTCAGCACAGAAACCATGGTGGTCATGGGGCTCTCCATAGCCATTTCCTTCGTGGTGCTGCTGCTCACGACTTGGAATGTTCTCCTTAGCGTTTTCTCAGTTACTGCCATTGCAGGCACTGTCCTGGTAACCATTGGCCTTTTGGTCCTCTTGGAGTGGCAGCTCAACGCAGTGGAGTCTCTCTTCATTTCAGCTGCAGTAGGTCTCTCTGTTGACTTCACTGTCAACTACTGCATCTCCTATCACCTGTGCCCCCATTCTGACCGCCTGAGCCGAGTGGCCTTTTCCCTGAAGCAGATGAGCTGTGCCACAGCCATGGCAGCTTCCGCTCTCTTCTGTGCAGGGGTCATTATGTTGCCTGCCACGGTCCTGGTGTACAGGAAGCTGGGGATATTCATCATGATGATCAATTGTATCAGCTGTGGGTTTGCCAGCCTCTTCTTCCAGTCGCTCTGCTGCTTCTTTGGCCCAGAGAAGAATTGTGGGCAGATCCTTTGGCCCTGTGCCCACACCATGAAAGACTACTCTGATGACTCTGGGCCGAACGGAAGCTTTGCCTGTGGGGGCAGCGAGAAGCAAAACCGGTTGCGGAAGGTCCAGGAGTCCAACACTGCAAACGAGCAATACGAGCTCCAACCCTTGTCCAGGAAACTCAGTGACAGTTTTGACAACAGCACTTCCACAAGCAAGCTGTCTAACCGACCCTCTGTGCTCTCTGAGGACATACAAGTTGAAGACAACAGATGCCCTCGAGTGGGAACGCACCCCTCCCTGGAAAGAGAGAGACAGAGTCTGCAGGACTCCCTTGGAGACCAGCAGGTCAGCCTGTGCCAGTGTCCCGCCTTGCAAACTTCCTCTCCTTACAAGCACAGCACCTCAGAAACAGAAATTCACAGGGAGAGACTCTGCCGAGATTGTCGCTGTCGAAAGTATGGTCTGAAAGCATGGGATGGGTCTGGGCTGGACCACATCCAGCCAGCTGGCATGAAAGAAGAAGGGCAGCTCAGTAAACCCCAGTGCTCCAGTGACACTGCCCAGCAGCAGTCAGATTATACCTCAGACCACAGCCCTCTCCCTGCTGCTGACATCTACAAAATTCACAGATGCCTTTGTTCTCTTGGCAGCTCTTTTGATATGCTCAACATCTCCAGCGAGACGTCAATCAGCGATTTTGAGCAAGGCCTGAAGCTTGCTGAATCAGCCAGTTCCTGTCCCGATGCCTTAGAGCTGTCTGACTCCTACGGTAATGCAGAGAGAGGTTACCTGAACGGGAAAAGAGATACCCTGCGGCTGGACCTGAGGGAGACTGTCTTTGATGTCTCTCCGGCTGCATCACAGCAAAACAGCTCTTCATGGAAAAATCGGTTTGGATTGGGGAACGAAGGGCCGGTCGTGCTACCCAACAGCCAGCCAGACATGCCTGATGTTTGGATCAAACGATCCAGTGCACAAAGTTCCGGTTACAACAGCTGAGACCTCACAGACAGCAAAGCTGCTGCTAGGGAAAGGGGAAGCCTGAATGTCCTTAGAGCTGTAAATATCAATTTTTTCCTCCCACCTCTCCTAGAGCTGAGACTGAGACTATTTCTTAGTATTTCAGCTGTGCAAAACGTGTGTTTTCACAGGAATCAGCAGATCTGATGCCAGTGAGAGGATGTGAGAGCCATCGTGATGGACTACAAGCCCTTTGACTTCCAGTGTCTGGTGCCATGTTCACAGCTGTTCACAGGACTTACCAAGTATACCTGGTTTGTCATTTCCTACAAGGTGATTAGGTTTTGTTTGCTTGAGATAAATAATGAGGCGAAGCTCCCCAGGTATTTAATGACAGAGAAAGAAAGCTTGTGTTTAAAAAAAAAAAAAATAATTCCAAAACTGAACTACTGAAAATCTAGGTATCAAGTGAAGTGTATTGTGAATAATAAAAAATAAAGTATTTCATTTTCTACTTTATGCAAAGTCCAGATCTACAGACTTCATCTAAATAGCTCAGATATTAAAAAAAATCTTGTCAAGACTTCTGAGTTGACACAGCCTCTTCCTGACCATGGAAGAGGCTGCAGAATCCAACCCAAATCTATTTCCAGTAACAACTTCTGTTTGTTTTATCTGAAGGAATTCTAATACTGCCAAAGATTTTCAGTGTGAATTTCCCCCTTGAGAGATTAAGTCTTTGTTCCCCCCAAACTCAGGTGCCTTGTTGTGTCCTCTTTAGAGAGTGTTTCTACTCAAGGCATTCCCCTCAAGCATGTAACTTTCTAAAATTCACATATCTGGTGAATCTTGAATTTTAGGGTTTTCCCCCTCTACCAGAAACAAACAGGAAAACAAATATTTATTTGCCCTTATTTGTTGAAAAATAAAACATTCTCTCTACAAGTTGATATACAATAAATGCTTATAACAACCTTTCTTAAATTCTGTGTGATGCTTCATTTTCACCAAGAGCACTGTGGTTATTCATCTTTTAAGTGCCCAATATATTTTCCAAAGGGACATATACTTCTTCAAAATACTTATTCTTCTGACATTCACGAGTTGGCCCTGTGCTGTGGGAAACAGATAGCATGTCCCCTGATATGCATTAGGGACATGGACTTTTAAAGCCAATACCATAGTTTGAAATGTGTCAAACATGTCAGTTGCGTGGTTCTGTATTTTTCATGTTTCAGTTTCAGGGTTTTATCCTGAAATTGCCATAGTGAATGTTTAGGTGGGTACTTAGGCAGCCAAAGCCACCCTCAGGCCGGAACTGCAGCATCCTCCTCAAGGAGCTGCTCCCCGTTGCTATCGCTATCGGGAGAGATTGCCCTCCCATAAAGAAAATCATGTTAGCAAACATTGCAAAAATGTCTTTAAGTAGGGAAACATTTTATACAGATGCCTCATTTCGCCTTGCGGCATTAGAGGGTAATTTCAGTACCTCACACACCAGCAGCAGCGCCACCCTCACAGCTTTTGACTCCTACACGTCCGCACAGAAAGCCACAAACCCCTCGATCTTCGGGCCTGGAGTGCCCAAACCACAGGGTGAGGCAGTGGGAAGCAGTGAGGGAGGGAAGAAAGGAAGGAACTGCGCTCCGCCTTTCCCAGAGGTCAGGAGCCTCGCGCGCGGCCGTTGCCCCCGTAATGGCCGCCAACGCCTTCCCTGACGGAGGGGGCGGGAGGCAGAAAACGGCGCGAAGGAGACGGGGCGCGAGCGAGAGGCGGCGGGAGCGCCG
>WBNO01006539.1:110860-142419 GCA_013400575.1 Peucedramus taeniatus | reverse complement strand
CCCGCGGGAGTGACCGGCCCGGCCTGCGCGGCCTCGCCACGGAACGGCCCCGGCCTCCGCGATGGGCCCGGTGGATAGGCCATAACCGTCAGAAACGTGACCGTCGAAGGAACGCTGCGGTGGGGTCGCGTCACATCCTCCCCAAAGAAGTTTTGCAGCTCTCCCAGCTTGTTCTCCTGCCCAATGGGGCACTTAAAGATTTAAGATAATTCTTAGAACTCGTTGCAGGTTACGGCTTTCTTGCAAGGGGACACGCAGGGGCAACACAACTCTGTCCTGGTGACCGGTGACAGGAACCCAGGGAAGGGCAAGAGCTGGGTCAGGGGAGGTTTAGGCTGGATATTGGGAAAAGGCTCTTCCTCCAGAGAGTGGTCAGGCACTGAAACAGCATCCCAGGGAATCATCACAGCCCCAAGGCTGCCAGAGCTCAAGGAGTATTTGGTCAACGCTCTCAGGCACAGGGTGAAATTGTTGGGGTTTCCTGTGCAGAGCTGGGAGTTGGACTTTTTACCGAAAACCTCTAAAAACGCTGGGAAAAATTAGACTCTAACACTGTCTTTAGTATTAGTGAGTAAGGCATTACTTTATTATTGACCAAGAGGTGTTTGTGCAGCTGACAAAGTTCTGACCTCCACACCAACCCAAGAACAAAACTTTTTCACTTAAACATTTTTAGCAAAAAAAGAAGTGAATGTTCATTGGTTCTAAGTTGCATCATTCTTTTTATTAATTAGTTCTCTGTCCTCTATTGGTTATTGATTTCTCGCTCTTCATGCTAATCTGGCCCACTTTCTTTAGTCCTTTTATAATTTTTTCTCTAATGGGGAGTTTCCAGCTTTCTGGGCTTCAATCTCATCTGTATCTTCTGGTTACTCCAACACGTCTTTGAAGGGCCATAAATCCCAGGTGTCCAATCTTCAACTCCCTCAGGCTTTTTTTATTGGATCCTCTCAGGATTAGTTTTAGCAAACTTAAGGTTTCAGTGATTTAATGATCAAAGTATCAATAAGTGTCTGTGAAAAAGAATCTTAACTAATGCTGACTACAAGTGGACATGCTTACAATTAATTAAAACAGCTAATGAAACATTAATTAGGAAAGCTACATAATTTCCAACAGACTGATGATCCTCGTGGGTCCCTTCCAGCTCAGAATGTTCTGTGATTCTATGATCTTTAGCTTTGCTGTATTCTTCTGTGTGCAACAGCAGCCAAGTGCTGACCATTCCAGATGTACTCCCTTCTGCCCCAGGGCTTGGAGTGAAGGGTGGTGTCTTCCCAGGGCTGTTCCACAGAGGCTCCTGCCAGTGGAACACTGGAGCTACAGCCTCACTTTCCTGATAATTCTGGTGGTTGCATGCATATGGATGTGCAAAATAAATTTACTTATACTTCTTTATTGCTACAGAATTATTCCTTGCCATGTCTGTGTTCATGTTTATGGCCTTATCAGCTCAAACTGACATTTCTTTGTACTTCTACATTCAGCAGATGTAAAAGAAGGTGTAAAATATTCCTCTTGTTCCTATCTGTCTGGTGGAAAAGCTAAAAAATTAAATAATATTCAGTAAGATTAGTGAAACTGTGAATTAAAAGCAATATAACTGTTACAAACTGTCTTAGGGTATCAGGGCTGCCTATCTGAGTCCATCCTCAATCTCTAATTGATTAAGATTTTTTAATTATGGTTTTAAGCTTGTCTTAATTTATTTTAAGATTATTATTCATTTTAATCTTTGCTGAAGTGTAATGCAGTCAGCTTTGTCACAGTGGAAAGATATCAGTGGAAAGTCTTTTGGGGTTCTTTTTAAGTTTATAAATTAGCAATGGGGAGAAAGTTTGTTTGGTAGTACTGGAATCCAGGGTCTGTGTGACTGTGGAAATTTACAGTCTTCTCAATCGTAAAAAAGAGGATGCTTAGGTTTTAGGGGTCAGAGAAATACAGAGGAGTGTGGGCATATTCTGGTTTGTTGCTCCTGCCCCTTATACAGATTCTGGTTTAACAGCTCAGAGTTTCAGTCTCTTAAACTTTTGCTTCATGAGAATTAATGTGTGGGAATAGGAACCAAAAAGAAAAAAATTGTTTATTAAACTCTACCGTAAGATCAAGACCAAGTTTTTAAATGTTCCTGTTAAAACATTTAAGATACTGTATATATTTTGTTAGTATGCATATAGCCTTCTGTAGCATACATGTATGTAAGTGTTCAGAGTTTAAAATTTAGAAAAATATTTTGGGCTTTTAGCACTTGGATCAATGAACATTCCTGACTCTATCAAATTTCCCTACTGTAGAAGGTAATAAGGTAGATAATGTAGTTCCAGTTTGACACACAAACACGTTTTAATTAGTATCCCTGCTTATTGCAGGTGTCTGCACATAATTAAATTATGCTGTGAGCAGCTACAGGATGGGGTTAGCACATTATAAACTCAGTTCATCAGCTTCCAAAGTTCCCTGCCCAAAAAAAAATCTGAAACCGCAGTGCAGGCAGGAGTTCAGGAACATTCTCTCATGTCAGGGTACAATTAAGGTTAAATGCTGAGAGGGACTGAAGTACATGGGGTCCTTTTTAAAAGACTAAAGAAATTACCCTCTTATGTGTTATTTCAGCCAGTAACCTGAACCACAGATTTCCTTATTGTCTTGTGCTTCTGGGTTTGGGATGCTGGAGTGGCCTGGTGTCCTTGTTTGAAAGACAGGTATCTGCCAGCAAAAGTTGGAATCTCCCTTTGAATAGAGAATGTAAACCCCCTCCCTCAGGTTATTATAATTTTGCAATTGGAGGCTCTCAGGCAAAGATTTGGGAATAGGAATAACAGTTCTTTACTAGGAATATTACAAAAAAAATTACAAATGTAATAGCACCGAGAGACAAGCAAAACAAAACCAAACCCTAGAAAAACCCTGACAGAGTCAGGGATGTGACCTGACACTCTGGGTGTCAGGGTGTTAAAAGCAGTCCAGATGAAATCCTCCTGGAGTAATAGATGCAGTTCTGTGGGGTGGAGATGGTCCTGTAGAAAGTCCAGTGGTGACAACTTTCCTTAGGAATGGCGCCCTTAGGACGACTGCTCATGTTCAACTGCTGTTCACAAGGAACTCTGCTCCACCCTTTTTGTTTTGGTCAAGCACCTATAAGTACCCAGCAATTAGTTCCCTAGCAAACCACGGGGAAAAAAATTCCACAAACGCAAAGGAAACAGATCCAACTCCCAACACCTGGTGAGGGAATGTTGGCAGGATCCAGGGGAAGAAGACAACAATGTATTGCGGAGATGTAATGGATGTGTTTTTCCTCTCTTTTCCCAGCTTAGACAGACCATGACAAAGTTCTGCCAAGAGCATTTGGCTCCAAAGGCCCAACAGATTGACCAGGAAAACGAATTCAAAGGCATGCGGGCAAGTATTTCATGTGTGGTTCTGAAAGCCTCTCTGGGCTTTGATCTCTGCATTAGTCCAGACAATCCCAAGCCACACCACAGGAACATGTGCATTAACTTTTCAAACTTAAAAGCCGCAGAGAAAACCTTTCTTTGATTTCCTGTTTTAGCATTTGTTACCAACTTTCAGCAACCTGGGGCAGAACCCAGCGATAATATTCATAATAGAGATTGATAATGGTCTCGTTTGGATTCTTATCATGGGATTTCTGCCTGTCTGTTCTGGCTCCTTCCCCAGTGTGTGCTTTGTATACTCCTGGCTCAGTCCCTTTCTTGGACATGAATTTCCTCTTCAGATTTGCTGTGAAAATATTATGTACAAATGCTGAAACTCGCCTTTCTGATAAAGCCAACAAATCCTGTGCCACAGGGCGCTTTGATTGATGGAAATGAGAGATCTGACTATTGGTTTTTATAAGCTCCACAAGATTCAAAAAGCTCTAAACATCTGCCAGCATTTCCTAGAGCTCTGATGTTGACATTTCCAGGGATGTATGTGCAGCTTTGAAGTGAAGTGTATAAATTTAGCCTGGCATTCCAGATGTCATCCAGAGCTATTGCATGATACTTTTGGAAGTTTCTGATAATTATTGCCGGACACTAAGGCCACATGAGGAGCACTCACCTATGTGTCCACCACGTAGCAGGGGAAAGGAGCAGCAGGGAGATGGCCTCACCAGGACACGTGTGGGCCTCCCTGGTGCCAACATACTTTGCTACTGCATTTTGTCATGGCTGTAACACTCCCATTTTTTTTAATTTCCCCCAAGGAGGCTTCCTTGACTTTAGTTGCCAGCTCCTGTTTTACTGGAAGAGTTTTAAAGTGCCGTCTCATAGCTTCATATTTCCAGGGTCTTGGTAATGGATAGTTTATACTATTACACAATAATTTTCATTGGAATGGGCAAAGAGTGAAATCTTAGGAGGTGTCCTTCCAGAATTCAATTTAGGCGTGTGAATTTTCACTGAATTCCACAAACTCCCATGTGTAGCATAACTAGTGTCCTTAAATCTGTGTGGTTTCTCAGTTCCAAGGATGGAGCTGCACTGGGGGAGGAACAGGTATTAGAGTTGTATTTACCTCAGTCTCATGATACCTCACAGATAAACAGATGTGTCCAGTGAACTACCTGGTAGATGCCCAGACTGCCAGTTTGGGCTGATTGCTTGTTCTGTGTTCATAGGACTTTTGGAAGAAACTTGGAGATCTGGGAGTTCTGGGAATCACAGCCCCTGGTAAGTCTCTTCCGATCTTTTGCCTTCTGATGGGTGATTCTACAAACAAACGAGAGACTACTTAAATTCTCACTTTCTGGTTTACAGCAGCCTTGTCTGTGATGTGGCATCCATTTTGTCCTATCTTTGTGTTTTAAAAAACTCCTTCCCAACTGTTTTTCTTCTTCTCTGACTTTGGATCCTTTTTCGTTGTTAGACAAAATGCCTTTCACAATTTAAAAGCGCTGCTCAGAAATGGTTTCTCCAGATGTAACATATGTAGCTCAAACATATTTGTGCCTTTCTAATATGAAGCAAGTTTTGAAGAAGGAGAGATAGAGATAAAAGTATCCCAGAACAAACATCCATCTGTAATGGGAGAGGTTAAAGGGTCTAAAATAATGCCCTGAAAAGCTGTGATAACTAATGGGGAGTGACCACAGCCAACCAGTCGGAAAAAAATAAGGAGAAATCGTATTCAGTCTTGCTCAGGTTAGTGAAAAGTGTTGTGATGAGTGTTACAGATGAGTGTTATCGTGCTGAATGCAGCAAGGCAGGGTAATGAGGAGAAGCCTTTAGTGGAGAAAAGCGGCTGATGGGGCCTTTCTTTCCCCATGGAAAAGTCTGTTTTCTAGATGTGGCTGTGCAAAGGCTCTGCAGAATCCAGCTGAATAGCAATGCGTCGGAATAATGCCCCTGCCTCGCTTTCAGTGCTGAAAGACTCTGCATTTCTGCTTTCTCTCCTCTTGCCCATTTACTGCTGCTCCTGTTTTTCCTCACTCTTACCTTCTTTCTTCTTTGATGTTGTGCCTGAGGCTTACAGCAGTTTCCCAGACTATAAATAAGTCATCCCCTCAGGAGTCCTGTCCTTCTTGATTTCCTCAAAGGTTTACCTCTCAAACCCTCCTACAGCCAGGATTTTTCACTTTATTTTGGATTGTGGAGTTGTGTGTTTCTTGATTGACACTGGTTTTGTTGGAGGAGAGTGGGATTTAGGATGTGAAGATCGTGTGGAATCTTAGTAGGGTGTACACAATTAAATGGCATGTTTGGGTACCAGTGCATCAAGTCTGTTAAGGGAACATTTTGAATAACAGTGCTGTTTGTTTTCTTCCTAAAACTAAGATAACTGTGGTATTTGCAATTTTCCATTTTTTTATAAAGTGCAAAGTGAAGAAATGTAAATATGTAGTTTCCATGGAATGATCATATAGGCATGTCATGTACAAAGAGTAGCTTTGAAAGCACAGCATCATTTGAAATCACACCATGGTCTGTATTATATGAGGAGGTGTCTGGCAGGATCATTTTCCTGCTCCTCTTACAGTGCAAAGCAATCCTGGATTTGTGCTGCTCACAGCTACCTCACCTTTCTTGAGGCAAAAGCACCAAACCCAGCCATTATACAGGAATTAATAAAAAACCTTCTTGTTTTGGCATGCATGAGAAATTGCTAAGCCCATCTTTTACGATACTGATAGCAAACCCCTAAACTTGGTTTTGTGGTAGAGAGAGAAGATTTTAGAGGATAAAGGGCCCTGCAGATAAAGGCAGGAGTCAAAATGAGGGTCATGGGAGGGAAGGCTGTGTGTGATGCCAGTGGATGTGGTGTTAATTTGAGGAATGTGGAACAGCAGCCCCTTGGAGCTGTTCCCTTTGGTCACTCTGAGCACACATAGAGATTTGCTCTTACCTTGTTGCTCTTGCTTGCAGCCTCCACACTGATGACAAGTAAGTGCTCCCAGCTTATCTCCTCAGCTGCTTCTTGGCATTCATGTCCTGTTGTAGGGCTTCTCTTAGCAGTACAACCAGTTGCTTCCTACCTGGAGAGCAAAGCTTTTAGGTTGGGAGGTGACTGTATTTGTGTGTATATAAATGTGTTTAGAGGTACATGTGTATATATTTATGTAGGCTGTTGGCTCCTCAAGGCCATTACGCATTTCTCAGCCTTCTCTTTTTACCTGCCTTCTCTCTCCCTGTTCTACTGTGTGATTTTAATCTTTACTATTAGTTTTAGGCTCAACTTCATGTGCCTAGCTGGCTTCCAGTGCTACTCTGTCTTGCTTCATCCTCTCTTGAAATCTACATGCTTGACACTGATGAATTACATTTATGGATCATTCTCCTTCTCAGTTGGCCACTCATCAAAATTCTGGTGTCTTGCACATTTGTAGGCTTAGAAAAGTCGTTAGTGCCACATTTTTGAGCAGTTTGAAAATTCCTCATTTGTTTAGGGGCAAACATATATGGATTTTACAAAGCTTGCCTGTGTTCCTTTGTTCTCACCTTTAGAAGGTTGCAACTTGGTGATTTAATCTTTGTGATAATACTAAGGTTGATAAGAAGGACTCATTATTACTCAATGTCAGTAGCATGTTCAAGATGTGTCCTTGCATGTTCTACATATAAACTATGTTATACAAGTCAATTATGGATTATGCTGAAGACAAAATATCCCTGTGACTTTAAGATGAGAAAAATTAAATTCAGAGAGGATGGGGAAAGCCAGTAGTGCCCAGCTCAGCGATGGCAACAGTCAAACCCAGAAACATTCTCAGTGTCTTGGATTACATCGGAGACTGAGCCCAGCCCCGGGATCTTGTGCACATGCTGGGTAATGTGAGCTTTTTCCTCTCTTCCCAGCGGAATACGGTGGAGCTGCCCTGGGATACCTGGACCACGTGCTGGTGATGGAGGAGATCTCCCGTGCGTCAGCGTCCGTGGGGCTCAGTTACGGGGCCCACTCTAACCTGTGCATCAACCAGCTCGTGCGCAACGGCAACGAGGCCCAGAAGCACAAGTACCTGCCCAAGGTTTGTGGCTGCAGGAGGGGCAACGCTGGAAAGTGTTTGGGTTCTGGCTGCCAGGATTGCATCTTAAGTACCAGCAGATTTCAGTGACCAAACCTTAGGAAATACTGAACATGCCAAACTTGCCCTTCTCTGGCTTGTCATTTTTTATCCTATTAATCCATATTGACCTCATCCCATGCCCGTATCCTTGTCTGCAGGCAGCACAGCGCAGCTCTCTCGAGCTGTGTTACTAAGGGAGGCTTTGAGGTGACACTGGAAAATAGTTTTTCAAATTCCCAAATCACTCTGAGATCTCTGAATGAAAGTCACTGCTTTCCTATTTTATATTCTCCATTTCTCACTGCCCAAATGCTTGGTTTGGCTGTTAATTAACTACATGTGAAACTTCATCATCACTTGGGGCATTGATGTTGCAACTCAGAAGTGCATTAATTAGGTTTCCGTTTTTAAATTCATATAAAAACAATGAGTACATTGAATCCCAGCTACCGAGATTATCAGTGAAATTATCAGCACAAGAAACTCGATTTAAATGACGTGCAAAGTACAGTGTCACTTCCTCAAAGCACTGTGCAGCCTGCAAATGTGTAACCCCGAATTGTCCTCCTTCCTCAGGTGTATTTTCATGCTTCATTCTCTGCCTTTCAATGAGATGTGAAGTCACTTCAGCTCTGACTTGTTTTGGCTCCTGACAGAGCACTTAAATGTGCTTAACTAGATTTGAGCACTTTATGGGGACTTCTGTAGCAATGCACTGATGGATTGAATTGGTTGAACATGTCTTAAGCATTGAGTCTTTAAAAAAAAAAAAAGTAGAGATCAAAAGGAGGAGAAGATGGATGAAAGTACACTGGGAGGAAAAAAAAGGCAAGGAGAAAAGGGCAGTATGAAATAACAGTGAAGCAGAAGCAGCATCTCTGCCAGAGCCTGGTGTGAACAGGCACAGGAGGGAGGGTCCATCTGCTGTTGTGGGGTGAGAGTGGGGGGACTGGGCTATTAGAACATTGCAGAGAACTTTCCCATCCCTTTTCACCCCCTCGCTGGCCTTTTGTGTTCACCGGCTCCTGTTTGTGTAAAAAGGCAGCAGAAAGCCCAGGCAGGAGCTGAGGACAGGCATATGGCTGCCTGCATGGTTCCTTGGCACCTTCCTCATGTGTTGTGCAAGCAGGGCTGTGCTTGTGTAGCTCAGACAGAGCTGAGTCACCCTTCTTATCCCTCTGGGATTTGGTTCTGTTCCTTCGCGCAGTGCAAGGGAGCTCCTTGCTTGGGCTGTGCTGGGAACAGCAGCTCTCGTTTGAGTTCTTGCAGAGAACAGCAACTGTGGAGGTTCAGTGCAGGAAAACAGGCAGGGGGTTAAAGAGGGTACCCAAACAATGCTGCTGGTCTTCATCTTTTGCTAATATTTGTCCTTTCTTCCAGCTGATCAGCGGGGAGCATATTGGAGCCTTAGCCATGAGCGAGCCAAATGCTGGCTCTGATGTTGTGTCCATGAAGCTGAAAGCAGACAAGAAAGGTAAAGCCTGTACTGTGCTGCCCAGGGAGGTGCTGGAGGCCCCATCCCTATTCTGTTCAAAGAACATTTGGCCATGGCACTCAGTGCTCTGGTCTCGTTCACAACGTGGTGATGGGCCAAAGGTTGGACTCGATGATCTTGGAGACCTTTTCCAACCTAAGTGATTCTGGGAAGCCTGTTAGGGAATAAATGGAGTGGGAATAGCAGTGTTGCTGTCATGAGCTAACAGATTTCATCTCTTGGCTTCCAGGAGACTTCTTTGTTTTGAATGGGAACAAATTCTGGATCACCAACGGGCCGGATGCGGACGTTCTCATCGTCTACGCTAAAACTGACATGAACGCTGTCCCGGCCTCCCAAGGCATAACTGCCTTCATCGTGGAGAGGGTAGGCTTAGTCATTCCCACAGGGTTTTAAAGCAGAATCCTTCATCTTAACTGCCTCATTTGGAAGTTAGCTGGTTTTCCTTCCATAACTGCTAGCCTCTTCCTCAAAGACAAACTACTTTATGCCTTTCATGCAGGAAAGGAAGCTTTAATAAAACAAAATTTGAGATCAGTAAATCTTCTGATGGACGTAACTTCATTATTAGAACAGTTCCGTTCCTGGCAGAGCTTCCAACCCTTGCTGTAGGAGAGCCTGTGTTGGCAGCTGTCCAAATAATTTATTTATTTGCTGTTTATGTGCATTAGAAAATGGGTGCACAGGGTTCATATGTGTGTGTTTCTCTGTCCGTTTGCTTTCTCTGCACTTGCACTTGGACCTGGTCTTGTTCTTAGGTCACTTTATCTCCCTCCTGCCACTCTACACATGATCCTGTGGTCAGGGGAATGTCACAGATCTCTCATGATTTTTTTTAAGTCTGTTGGAACTGAGAAGTGAAATGTATTTTTACTGCCTTGACTTTGCAGGGAATGCCAGGTTTCAGGACAGCCCAGAAGCTGGATAAGCTGGGAATGAGAGGGTCTAATACCTGTGAATTGATCTTTGAAGACTGCAAAGTCCCCGGTGAGTTGGGTTCAAATCATGGTGGTTACCTGTGTTCTTGATCAGATAAATTGGATCACTAATTACAACCGTGTTCAGCCTGTGACCTGGAGGGCTTTGCAGATGCTTATCTCCTCTCTGGCAGCCTCTGAGGGAACTGATGGAACTGGAAAAGTGCAATCTGCTGGGTTGCAGGGAGGGAGCACATAGTTTGTCAGGTCACTGCTCTTTCACCCTCATGGACCTAGTTCTTAACCACTGCTTCTCCAAAGCCTTTCTGAAGCATCCCAATAAACTTGTTTCCATTAGAGCTCCTGTCTTGTATGGAGGTGAGCTACTTTGTCCTAAAGGTTTTTTCACTTGAGACCTTCCAACAGGCTTTTGTAACATTTCTGAGTTCTTTTGAGGCCAGGGCCTGAAAATGGACATCCTTTCCCCTGTTAGTACAACAGAGGCCTCTGTAATAGCAGTATTTGTTATTCCGGTGGCAATTTTTGTTGATAGAAAAATTCCAGCCTTTCTAGAGCAAATGGAGAAGATATCTTATCAGAAAAATCTTGATTGCGTATTTCCAGAGCAAGGAGCTCTCCTGCTCCCCATATACACCTTCAAAAGCTAAAGTGGAAGAGTTTCAGCTGAAACCTAACATTTCTAACTGTATTGGATGCCTCCACCCTAAAATCATAAAGGCCAGTGCCCCGGTGCTCTGATCATGTCCCAGGAGTCATCCACAGGGAACAGCATGTTCTCGTGGAAAGAGGATGATGACATGGAGAAAGCACATCACTGCAGTGTTGGAAGTTAATGCACTTGGCACTCTGGCCAGTAATGCCGCTTCTGATCTTCAGCTTTGGAAGCTGAAACAGTTTTTTCCAGGAATTTTTTCAGGCTATTCAGTCATTTTTCATAGAATCCCAGGATGGTTTGGGCTGGAAGGAGCCTTAAGCTCATCCAGTCCCACCCCCTGCTGTGGGCAGGGACACCTTCCACTGGCCCAGGTTGCTCCTCTCCCCAGTGAACACAGGCCCTCAGTGAGCAACTTGTCTGAGTTTTGCACATAAATAAATCACTTTTCTGTTGCTCTTTGCAGTTGAAAATGTCCTGGGGACACTGAGCAAAGGAGTCTATGTTCTGATGAGTGGATTGGACCTGGAGAGGCTCGTGCTGTCTGGGGGCCCCCTGGGGTAAGGGTTTGTCATCTTTTGTAGGCTGTAAGGCGAGAAGGGTCCTTGGTGATTGCTAAGCCTGGTGGGGATCCCTTGGGGCCTGCAGCTCTTGGTAGGATGGATCCTGGATGGAGAAACTGGGTTACTGGGGCAGCAGAAGAGAAGAGGCTGAGTAAAATGTGGGAAGGAAGCAAGGTGCAGGGAGATCCCTTGGCTGCTAGGTGTCCCAGTCAAAACCAGCACAGAACTCCAGCACCAGCAGAGCTGCTCGACTGGACTCTCCTGAAGGTGCTCAGGGCCCTCTCAGCAGCCACCGCTCACTCAAATGTGCTCAGCCTCATCCTTGAGGTCTCAGCTCCTCATGCTCTGGTTTTCCAATTTGAAAGCATCTCTGTGGGACCCCCTGTGAGGGGCAAGGGATGGAAGAAGCGATGTCAGAAAGAATGTTTGCAAGTCTGTGTGCCAGTGTCCACTGACCCTCCAGAGCAGGCTTTGGAAATTATCAGTCTCCATAAAAAAATTTCCAGAGAATTAAATCTGCTTCAGTCCCCAATTGCTGGCTTGTGTATCCCTGCATTATTACTCAGGGAATAACCAGATAATTTGTGTTATCAATTCTTTAGAATCTAACGCACTACCCAGAGACTCACAAACTGGTTTGCTCTTCATTTATTCAATCCTTAAGCTCCCCAGTAATTATTGGCACCCCACAGTCCTTTTGTCCTCCCAAGTGGTCTCTCTGGGCTAATCCTCTTGTGGAAAGACTGACTTCCACAAAGCAGGAGGAGGATTTTTTCCCCTCCTTGTCCTTACCTGTGGTTTTGGTTTTTTTTATGGCATTGGCTGATACTCCTTGAGTTGAGGGGCTGTGGAGATAAGAGGAGCACAAACTGTCCTGGCTGTGGTTGTGAGAAAGCTCTTCAAGTCTCAGTCCCCTGAATTAAAAGGTCAGACCTCCCCACAGGATGTCTCAAATAAGCACTGAGGAAAAATATGGGACCTTTGGATTTTATTCTTGGCCTTGTTTGAGTCGAGCTGTAGGAAGACAGCAGGATATCACTTCAGCTATGAGAACCTTTTTGCCTTGGGTTACGCTTCCAAAGTTAAATTGTTATTAATTAATAATTCTGCTGTTTCCCTTTTCCCCTCTGCTCTTCTTAGGCTCATGCAAGCTGTTCTTGACCACGCAATTCCATACCTGCATGTCAGAGAAGCATTTGGACAGAAAATTGGTCATTTCCAGGTGAGGCAGAAAAGGAATTGGGACTTTTTGTCCTCTTTTCTCTTTAAAACTGGGAAGACTGAGAGCTTTGTTGTGGCAGGGGCTTTGCACAGAGAGGTCACCTGCTGTTTATGCTGGGGCTGCATGATGTGATAATGAGCAGCCTGGGCTAGTGGAAGGTTCCTGCTCATGGCAAGGAGATGGAACTGGAGGAACTTTAAGGTCCCTTCCAACTCAAGGAATCGGATGTGGTGAGAAGGTGGAAGGACCTCTGAGCCTGCTCCTCTGAGATCACTGTTGGTGGGTGAGGGACTGTAGCTGATATCTAGGGGTCTGTGGCTTAACAGAACCTCTAGCTCCCTCATGTCTGCTGGGTCCATGTCTCCTCCCATGTCTAGTTTCTCTGAGGTATTTTGGGGAATGGGTGGTTCCCCTCACTCATGTTAATTAACGTCCCTTGTCTTTGGGCCATGCAGCTCATGCAGGGCAAGATGGCAGATATGTACACACGGCTCATGGCCTGCCGGCAGTACGTCTACAATGTGGCCAAAGCCTGTGACCAGGGCCACTTCAATGCCAAGGTGAGCTGACCTCCTACCTGGGCTGTGTGTCCTGGGGCAATTCCTCCAGTCCCAGAGCCTCAGCTGGGGGGAGCCTCTGTACAATGAGTACCCACAGCCCAAAGGGTCTTTTTTTCACACCTAAAGTATCTTTTTTTCCTTTTTTCACTCACAAATTAAAAGCAAACCTTCTTTTACAAGGCGGGAGATTCAGCAGCATCAGTAGGTGTTTATTGGAAGCCCAGACAGATGTCCTGGTTGTTGTAAGGGCTGTAGCAGTTGTTAAAGGTGTTGTCACCTCCACCTGTCACCACACCTCTGTTAGAGGAGGATATTGGGTGCTTAACAGTGGGAGCACAGATCTCTGAATCCCAAAGCAAATCATGCTGGTCTCCTGGGGGATTGATGGGCCTTTGTGAGAGAGCCAGCTTCTTTGGTGCACTTTTTATTTTTTTCCTTCTTCTGTCTTCATGTAGCCTTTACAGACCTGCTGTGAGTGTTCTATAGTAACAGGGACACTGCTGGAGCTCCCTGTCCCTGTGCATTGTGGTCAGGTAGTTCAGGGTTCTTAGCAAGTGTCTGTAGAGTGATGGCAGTAGGAGGGCAGCACAGGGACTGGAGATGGGCAGGTGACACCTTTCCTGACTGTCCCTTTATGATTGTCCCATAGGACTGCGCCGGAGTGATCCTGTACTCAGCAGAGTGTGCCACACAGGTGGCTCTGGATGGGATCCAGTGCCTGGGTGAGTCCCTGATGGCTGAACAGAGCCAAGCACAGTGCAAGAGCATTTCCATTTCCCTCTGCTGTCCCTCCCTCAGCCCTGAAATCGGGGACGAGGAGCGACTTGTGGCTTTTTTTTGTGTGGCAGGTGGGAACGGTTACATCAATGACTACCCCATGGGGCGCTTCCTGCGTGACGCCAAGCTCTACGAGATCGGGGCGGGCACCAGCGAGGTGCGCAGGCTCGTCATCGGCAGGGCCTTCAACGCCACCTTCAAGTAATGCCACCAGTGCAGAGGCAGCACCGTGACCACCACGAGGCCTTGACTGTGAGGCTGGAGCGCACAACTCGGCTTCTTCCTGCCATTCCAGCATCGTCACTTGTGGAGTCCCCTCTGCCTGCTCTGGGAACAGATGCTGCTGGACTGGCTTGGACAAAATGAATCAGAGAGTACATGGAAGAAGAAGTGTTTTTTCTCTTTTGTGATCATCCTGATTCATTGTGTTCATGAGCTGTTGATTCTCAGCTTTGCAAGGCAGAGGTTCGTCCCCCTGCCAGGCAGGCTGGCAAGGGATATGCAGACACTCCTGCACACAGAAAGTCAACACAAACCCACCAAAATGGACAATGAGGGAACAACTTTGTTCTTACCAAAAAGCCCTGAGTGCCATTAAACAGTTAGAATTTAGCATGTGGCCATTGGAAGGTGAAACTTCCTGCTGTGACCTTCCAATGGGATTAATACCTTCCATTTTGGGAACTCAACACCAACCACATGGTGGGGTTGCTATTGTGAACACTTAAAGTCATCTGTGCTCAAGCAGCGTTTTAGGTGCTGATTCCTAAAACCTCCTTAAATCCCATGTGTGTTGCTTTCCAGAATTCCTTTCTTATTTACAGCTTTCGTATTCTGGCTGCTTCTGGAGTAATTTGAGCACAGGCCCAAGTCCTTGCTGCGCTGACTGACTGCTCCCACCAGGTCATTCTCTCAGAGTTGTCACCATCCATCACTCTGGGGACAGTTAACACATCAGAGCTGTGTTGTGACATCCTGAATGAAGCAGGCAGAAAGAGCTGACTTCTTTGGGGTTTGATTCTCTCTGAAGGCTGTTGTTCTGGCCAAGCCTGTCCTCACACTCTAACTCTGGGCAGCTGAGCAATGTGTTTGTGAGTGATCTCAGTGCATCTTGTGTCCAGCAAATTGGGGCTTATCCAGCTTTTTAAAGGAAATCACACAGCATCCTGCCAGCCTTTAAGTGTGAATCACAAATCGAAATGGGCTGCTGGAAATGTGATTGAGCACTTAATTAAACCGTTGCCATGTAGGCAGCTCCCAGCAGGTTTAACAAAACTCACCTTCAACTGTGTGTGTTTCTTTGGTTATAGTTGACTCCTGTCTATACCAGGTGACAGTAGACTAACACAGAATTTTAAAATGCCACAGATTTAAAACAGTTCACTTTCCTGAATTACCAGGTAGGTCACCAAGAGTTTATAAAAGTCACAAAGAGCCAGAAAGAGTTTCTGAAGTCCTGGTGGTAGCACCTTCCTCCAAAGCTTCATATTTATTCAGCCTCAGTGGGTGGCTGTCACTCAGGAAGTGTCCCAGGGTTTAATTTTCAGCCTAAATTTCTGGATAGAGGATGGACAGAGGTGCTTTGTCAGGAATATTTTGTTGAGCTGCATCTGAAAGTGCTGTGGAAGTGAATCTTGAGGTGCACTTCATACAGGAAATACTCAGTGCATTGCTGTCCACGTATGTAAGAATTTAGTTATGTGACCAGACATTTATGTTTTGTCACAAAATGATTCTTGGATCACTATTAAGATCCATTCCTGCCAGAGGAACTTTTCTAGGGGGTGTCAGAGCCTTGACAGGATGGTGTGAGATTCAGATTGTTAAAAATAGGTTTTCTAATATGGAAGGAACCCAGAGATTTTTAAACCTGTCCTTCAGCACTGGAGAGGTCTGGTTTTAATACACATAATAAATAATGCCTTCACTTTCCAGGCTGATCAGCACCTTGGAGTTGAAGGTAAAATGAATCAATATCTAACAAATCTTGGGACAGGGGCAGGGACAGATTCATAAATCATCAGCAGGGTTGTATTATTCAAATCTCACTCCCTTCTACAGCAGCTGCCTTGGGAAAGGGATGGGAGAGCTTTTTTGGGGAAAAGAGGGTTAATCTTTATACTATGCTAATAAAATAAGCTTTTTCGGTGGCCTGTGCTCTTGCGGGGGCCCCAGCAGAGGGGAGGTGCAGGCCCTGCTACCCACCAAAGCACATCCAGGCTGGCAGCAGCAACAGCTACGGTGTTGCTTTCCCTGCCTATCCCTCTGTCTTCCCAACCACAGCTTTTCCCCATAATTCTCATTTAAAAGAAATACATTTACAGAGATCATGCAGGCAATGCTTTAGCTCCTCTGGAGAGCAGCAGAGCTAACAGGAAAAACACAGGGGCCTGTGCTGCTGGATATCATCTGAATGGTTTCTGCTGTGGATATGTGATGGAAATTGTCCTGGCCTGACAGCCTTTGGCTGGTGGCAGGGCTGGATGTGCTTCCCTGTTTTTCAAGATCCTTGCCCTGTTGGTAGCTGGCTGGCCATTGAGCAGAGAAGGCATGGAGAGCAGTGGGGGGAATTATTCATGAAGGTATGCAGTGGGTTGACCCTGGCTGGGTGCCAAGCATCCACCAAAGCTTATCACTACCCTCCACAGCTGGACAGGGAGAGAAAATGGTTTGAGATAAGGATTGGGAGAGATCCCTCACCCAAAACTGTCAGGCAAAACTGACTTAAATGAGAGATGTTAATTGAGTTTATCACGTGCAAAATCAGAGCACGATAATGAGAGGTTAAAAAACCCTCAAAAACATCTTCCCCCCACCTCACCCCACCCTTCCCTTCTTCCCTCCTTCCCTGCTCTAACTCCTCCCCCCGCAGCAGCGCAGGGAGACGGAAATGGTGGTTACAGTCAGTTCATCACAGGTTGTTTCTGCTACCACTGAGGGAGAGGAGTCCTTCCCGTGCTCCAGCATGGGGTCCCTCCCACGGGAGACAGCTCTCCATGAACTTCTCCAATGTGAGTCCATCCCATGGGCAGCAGTTCTCCATGAACTGCTGCATTGTGGGTCGTTCTTCCACGGGGTCAGTCCTTCAGACTCAGCCTGCTCCGAGCTGGATCCCCCACGGTTCACAAGTCCTACCAGGAAACCTGCTCCAGAGTGGCTCCTCTCTCCATGGGTCTGCAGGTCCCTGGACAGGCATGGGCTTCCTACAGGTTCACAGCCTCCTCTCAGGCATCCCCCTTCTCCAGTGTGAGGTCCTCTGCAGGTGGATCTCTGCACACCTATGGCCCTCCATGGGCTGCTGGGGGACAATCTGCTGCACCATTCTCTGTACCACAGGCTGTAGGGGAATCTCAGCTCGCACCTGGAGCAGCTCCTGCCTCTCCTTCTGTACCACACCTTGATACCTGCAGGGCTGTTCCTCTCATATTCTCACCCTACTCTTCTCTGGACCCAATTCCATCTGCCTAGTAAGTTGTTTTGTTTTTTTTTTCTTCTTAAATATATTATCCCAGAGGTGTCACCACCATTCCTGATTGGCTCAGCCTTGGCCAGCAGCACATCCATCTTGGAGCTGCCTGGAATGGGCTCCACTAGACGTGGGGAAACCTCTTGGCAGCTTCTCACAGAAGCCACCCCTGTACCCTTCTGGCTACCAAAACCTGGCCATGCAAATCCAGTACAAGGTAACAGAGAGATTATTTCAGCAGTGTGGGATTTGGAATGAGGTTCTGTTAGTGACAGGAGGAGAGGGCGTAGCCTCAAGCTGGACCACAAGTTCAGGTGGGACATAAAGAATTTCTTTACAGAAAGCGTGGTCAGGCACTAAAAGGGGCTGTCCAGGTAGGTGGTGGAGTCTCCATCCCTGGAGGTGTCCAAGGAATGACTGGATGTGGCACTCAGTGCTCTGGGCTGGGTGACAAGGTGGGGGTTGGACACAGGTTGGATCAGCTTGTGGTGGAAAAGCTGGGCTCACACTGAGCTGGGGCACTGCCAGTGTTTGATCCATAAACTCAAGGGAAAAGTGGAAGATACAGTGGGTAAGATGGGCTTGGACCTCTCCAGTGTACTGCCTCATGCTTCTCAGGGCAGAAGGGACCACATCTCCATCCAGTTTTGGACAGAGCTTGAGTTTAAACAGAGACTGTGTTTGGGGGGCTGCCCACAGTGTGAGGGACCTGTTTGCTTTATGCACACAACCAGAATATGGTGTTAAAATCTGTTTGTGAGGTAAAACTGCTGCAGAGGGTCTGTGGGGCCAGCTGGGCTTACAGCCCATTTGCCCTGGGAACCATGGCCCCGTCATGGGGCTGGGCTGTGGTTAAAGCAAATCTTGCCTTGTCAAGCGAGGTCAAACCACACCAAGAGGCGCAGGATGTGGGAGAGGAACTCGTGTTTGCACAGCACCTCAGGCAAGGCAGTGGCTCTCCTGATCCTCCACAGGAACCTGGGTGCAGTGATTTGCTTCCCAAAAGAAATGTCCTGAGTCCTGCTGAGGCTGCCAGATGGGATTCCCAGCCTCCTGCATTGCTGTGGGACCATTGTCTCCCTCTCAGCAGCTCCCTGGAGACCCCCTCTGTCCCCTGCTCTGTCCCACGGCCTGTCCCTCCTGCTTTCAGGGCAGTGGGGAGTGTGTGTGCTTGTGCATATGTGGGACAGAGGATGTGGTTTCTTGCCTGTGGAGCTGGTCCATGAGCAGAAGGGAGGCTTTGGTAACCTGTGGGAAAGATGATGTTTCCCTCCCGTGCTGGGCTTTGAGCAATTTCAGTACAGGGTGACACATAACGAAAGTGTCATCGCATCCTGATTTCACTGTACAGAAATGTGCTGAAGCCAAGCCCTACGGTGATGCTCCGTCCCTGTTCACGAGCCTCCCTCCTGCAGCCCAGCACGATGTGTTACTCAAAATCCCTGTGTTTAGATTCCCGCTCGCCTCAGCCTCCCCGGTGCTCCGGGCAGCAATCGCTGCGGTTCAAAGCCGCTGCCGGAGCAGGGACCTGCCGCTGTGTCACCTCCGCGTTGCTCGTGTGGGTGATGAGTCGGTTTCTTTCCCAGGCTGGAGTGAGAGCCCACGGAGCCACACGTATCCGCTGTCACGGATGCAGGCAGAGAGGACGCGATCCCCGCGTCCTGGCCGCTCTGTCCCTGCGTCCTGCCCGGCAGCTGCCCGCTCCTCCCGCGCAGCTGTGCCGGCCACGCTCCCTTCGCAGGGAGGCACCCGCTCCTCCCAGCCACGGCACCGCAGGAAGATTAGAAAGAGATTTCTTTTCAATCTATACAAGAATTCACAACTGTGAAGGGGAGACAAAAACATTCTTGAGCCGAGGGCACAATATTGTGCGAAGGAGGCCCGGGGGGGCTGCGGGATTACTGTAGCGCAGCCCAGGGTCGCCCCGCTTGCACCTGCTGTTTGCTGAAAGGCTGATGCTGAGCAACAAGCAGCTGATGCTGAGGCCCAGTTGTCAGCCTGAATGGGGGGAAAAAAGGCTGGAGCAGCGTGCTCGCCAAAGGGAAATGGCAGGCGGCCCAGTGCCAGCGGGAGGAAGGAGCCGGCAGTGGGGGAACGGCAGCCGGCTCCCCCTTGGCACGTGGAGCTCCGGGCAGCCCCGGAGGTGTGGGTCTGCCTGATGATCTGTCATTCCAAAGGAATCCAGGAGAAAGGGGATGATCCTGAACCTCTGGAGAGGCTGAGGAGGTTGAGAGCACGAGCTCTCCCCAAACCACCCTGCTGGCTCCAGCGCTAATCTGCCACAATGGGCAGGAGACGATGTCCCCACCAAACCCGAAACTGAAGTAGCTCTGCTGCAGAGCACCCTGCCCTTGGCCACTGCTGTTCCCCAGGCAGGACGAAAGGTACTTTTCAGGAAGAATTTCTTCATCGGAAGGGACGAGCATTGTAATGGGCTGCCCATGGAGGTGGTGGAGTCACTATCCCTGTAGGTGTTCAAGGAGCAATTGGACCTGGATTCAGTGCTCTGGTCTGGTTGACAAGGTGGGCATTGGTCACCGGTTGAACTGGATGATCTTGGACATATTTTTCAACTTAAATAATTCTGGGATTCTCTGATCCTGCTGTTTCTGCTCACAGCCCCTGCTCTGGTAGGGGGACAATGACAGTCGGATAGATGTGCCCTGCAGCACAAGGATCAGAGTGGCACTTGGATATTCAGCATTGTCAGCCAGAGGTGTTGAGGCACCTTGATCTCTCTGGGCTCTACAATGAGCACTGAATTACCCTGCTCAGCTCATCCATGGAACATCATTCTGTCCCCAGCACTGTCCACATGTGGCAGGGCAGAGAGAGAACAGGGAGTTTCTGAAGGGTGTCTCAGTGGGCTGAGAGGCTCAGCACAAGCACAGCCCCCTCCTGTGTGGGGCTGTCTGGTGGCAGAGCTGGGACTGGCCAGAGGAGGATTTTCCAGCCCTCTGCTGCAGCTGCCTCCCAGAAGAGAGGGCAGGAGTGAGCGTCTTTTCCTGCAGCTGTTGGTGAGATGAAAATAATCCACGTGCCCTGGGTGTCTGCAGGGTGAAGTTGGATGTACTGGATGGATTTTCCTGCGGTGAGCCAACCTCTGCCGGGGCACTAGGAAACAGCCTGTGTACTCCCTGTGCCTTGTTGCAGAGCTTGGAGCTTCTCCAGCAGGACAGCAAGCCCAGCGTTGGTCTGAAGGAACAGATAGAATGGTAGCTGCCTGGTCAGTGCAATGCAGAGGGGAAAAGCAAATGGTTATTTTTGCAGCCCAGCAAGGTCCCTACTGTGTGCTGTGATTTAGCACCTGGGTACTCCTGCTGGCATGAGGAGAGGGAGCTGCAGAGAGGGGATGGCCTGGCCCCATCCCTGCTGAGCAGACACGCTCAGGAAATTGCCAGGGATGATTTTTTTTTTTTTTTTGGTTGGGCATAGCTGAAGCTTTCATCACTGGGAGCCTCCATGCAGCTCCCCTAGGCCCCACTTCCCCAAGGAGCTGGCGTCGCGTCAGTGCTGAACACGCTCAGCCGGGGCCGGTGTTCCCAAGAGCCAGCGTTTCCAACACGGCTCCGCAGAGCTCCCTCGTGGGACCGTGGTGGTGTGTGGAACTGGAGGCTGGTAAGGTCTTTCCTGGATCTTTTTGGGGACCGTCTCCTGCTCTGGAGGCAGCCTGGCTCTCACATTCCTGCTGAGATGGGACCTCACTCCCTTTGCAGGGATCACTGTGTCCACAGGAGTAGCCACTATCTGCCTGGGACTTGGCACTGGTTTCTGTGTCACAGCATGCAGGAGCACCCACCCTCCTGTATACCTACTCAGCATGTCTTGGAAAACTGGAAGTCTTCCTGCTGCTTCCACAGGCTGCTTCCTCCTTCACCTCTATTTTCTCCATGGCAGCATCTCCCAGGAGCCACAGACAGGATGGAGCCCTTTTTGCCTGGTGTCCTTTCCACACAGACCAGAACCTCAGCATCCCTTGAGTGCACCAAAACTGCTGCTGGCAGCATACTGGATCCCCCTTCCTCTGCCACCGGTCCCCGGTCTGGCTGGAGGTGAACATCCTGAGAGGCAGGAATCCTTTGCTTCCTGCTTTTTGCTGGATTTGCCTTTGCTCCCAAGCCAGGGTGCACCTGGAGAGAGGCTGTGCTCTGGCATGGAGCTCATGCCAGGAAGCCGCCAGGAGCCACAGACAGGCAGATGATTGAAAAGCCAACAAGTTCCAGCAGGGCTGGTCTGAGTTGGAAAAAATCTGGTTTTGGTGAAATGTAAAAAATGCTGCAAGTTCAGGCAGGTCCTACCTCTGGACTGTGGTTTGTCAGGGCATGGGTGGCACTGAGTCCCCTAAGCTTAGGTCCTTGGAAGGGCACTGAGCAGAACCAGCCACAGCATCCCTTGAGAAGAGAGGGCTCATGAATTAGCAAGATCTTGGGATTCCAGGGAATCCTTACCTCCATGGCAGCTATGGTTTTGCCAGGGGAATTTATTTACCAGGTGAGCACCTTTCCCACAAGAAGGATTGGGCCATGCTAAGGGGTTAAGTGACTTGCCCAAGGTTACCAGAGTTGTCTGTAGCAGAGAAGAGAATAAGAGTCACCATCATTTTTGACCCATCATCACTCCTGAGTCACCATCATTTTTGACCCATCTCATCATTAAAAAATGCAGTTTGGTCTGGGTCTGGATTTGGTGTCCAACCATCAGTGATTATTTCACCTTTCCCTGTGGAATTCAAATGCATTTTAAAGGTTCAACATATTTCCTTCCCTCCCAGAGCCCCAGGATAACCCAAACAGGCTCATTTCAACTACAGGTGGACCAAGACCAAAATTAGCCTCATTTTCCTCTCCCTGCCTGATATTGAGGTGGGATAAAGAAATTGAAAAGCCATAGAACAGCCAAAAAGGAAAGACTGAGCACAGTCTGCACAGAGGCAAGTCACTGCTGCTCAGACCAGTGTCTTTAATTGCTGCATCTCTTCTGCCTGTGCCCAAGGAGCTGATCCCAGGTGACTCCAACAGACAATGTCATTTAAATCAATTATCCCCCTATTTGGAGCCATCCACCCTCTCCCTCCTTCACTGTACAGCCACAAGCCCCATAATTTATTCATCCTCGGCTGCACTTAAACATCTGCTCCACTGCCATTTGAGTTTGGCAGAGCATTAGCTTTAAAATTTCATGAAACATAGTGCAGGTGGCAAAATCAGAAATTAAGGATTATAATCACGGCAAAGCCGGGTTGGTGAGCCGGCTCCAGCTCAAGACAAGAGACGCCAGGAGAACTCCTGGGGATTTAATGCCTCTCAGGTGTTCAAATCACTTTTTTTTTTCCCTTTTCCCAAAGGTTGGGGGGATTTTTACATCACCACTGCTCTTAAGTGGATGTTAAAGTGAGGGGAGCATCTTGTGCTCCCTGCTCCTTGGGTTTTGTTGCTCCACTGCTGCTGCCACAATTTTTTTCTGGCCAGGGAGTTGATTTTGAAGGCTGATGTGTCCCCTGAAAGGTGCCTGAAGACATCTTTGCCCACCAAATTGGGATTATCAGGATTTAATTATATCCTCCACCCCAGCTGTTCTTGTGGGAAGAAAGCACCATGCTGAAACTGTGCCATAGTTCCCTCTCCAGCCCTAGGGATGGGCCACAAAGTAGGGATGAGGTGCTGGAGCAATGCTGGTTTTAAGAAAAAATCAGAAATCCATGTGTCCCCAATCCCTACTTTCACCACAGAGCCACAACCCTTTAAAACACGCTGGTTATCCGCAGCAGTTCCCTGTGTTTATAGCTAATGAAGAGAGCTTTGGAAAGAAAATATTTGCTTTAGCAATTCCTCTTTCATCTATTAACCCAGTTTCCATCATTGCACAGAGCTGGGTCGGAGGGATAAGGCAGCAGGAGGGAGAGCAGGGGGCTGGCTGGGGAGGTTAGAGGGAATTGAGAGACCTCTGTGCCTCTGGATCTGGCGCTGATGATGCCGAGGAGCTTCAGGATCCAGTAATTTCTGAGCCATCAGACATCCTGTCCCGCAGAGGGGATCAGCTCCTACTCCTCTTCCCAAGTGTTAAGAGGAAGACCAAGGGGATTATTTAGTGCTCAGTGGTGCTTTGATGCCTGGGAAGCTGCTGGAGTACAGGAGGTTTTAGATCTATTGAAGCACCTGGCAGATAACCAGGTGATAAGAGAGCCAGCGTGTGTTTGTCACACAGAGATCACATCAAACCCTTGAATTCCCCTCTTTGCTGAGGAAACTGGATGTGTGGATGAAGAAGCTTAAATGAGACATATCCTGACTTTAGGAAGGCTCTAGACCTCGTGTGACATTTTGGGAAGGAAACAAGACTTTGGGCTGGACACTGACCCATTGTGCTGCATGGCTTGCCGGAAAATTCTCTCCCAAAGGCACGGCCAAGCTCCAGCCTTGGCAGGGCTCTGAGGGGCTTCCCTCCACACCAGTGTCCTGTTTGGTCCCCTGTGTTCAATCTCCCTGGATCAAGGATGTTGTTTTTTTAAAGAGAGGAACCAGTCAGCTCTCCAAATCCAGTCCCTGTGCAGCAGGAAGGATTTGCCTGGACACCACCAACGCTCGGTGCCGGGTGAGGAGGCACCAGTCTGGGCAGTCCAGGGCTGCACAGGTTCTGTGACAGAGAACAGCACAAGGATGTCTGGTACAGAGATGATCCACTCAGACCCAAATCTAGGGCAAGGCATAGGAGTAAACAAGCACTGATGGAATTTTCAGGTTATGCTTTGAAGTCTCAAGGATAGGAGGAAGGGAGGAGCCATCTCCAAGGGTTTGGGGCTTCAGTTTTATTGGGTTTGTGGAAGGAACACGTGGGGGGAAAGAGGGTGACTTTTAACCAGTTTTACCTCCCCAGGTTTGGACAAGGCTCCCATCAGGACCTACCTTGTTCCCCATTTTAGCTTATAAACTTCGTACAGCTTTGGATTCTCATAGGCCAAACTGAACTTTACACTAAGTAACAGTTTTTAGCAACTTTTCCTTCCATAAACTCAGAAAAGTGCTTTTATGGAGTGGGGCCTGGCTGGAACCTATACCAGCGTTCTGAGCAGACAAGTGCCCCAATTACCCTTGGTTTTGGGGATAAGGCAGGGCTGGGGCAATCTCTCACCACCTTCCTTGGTGGAAGGAGGTTTTATCAGGGTTGCTGCTCTCAGGTGAAGTTTGGGAAGTTCTTACCATACCAGCCCCTCACACCCAAATGCATGCTCAGCACCCCCTGGGGATTTTTGTACTTCAAAAGCCTCCACTAGATCCTGCCTAAGCCCAGGCACAGACTTGAGGCTTCAAGGAGCCCCAGGCATGGGTTCCTGGGCAGGAGCCTGTTTTGGGGTGTCACTGTGGGTAAGGAGCTGGCCACAGCAGGATGGGACCTGGATGTGGATGGGCAATACTGGGGAATTGGACAAATAGGACAAACACAGTGGGACTGTTAGCACCTGAGGACCCCAAGGTACAGATCCAGCACTTCCATGTACCCCCAGTGAGCCAGGCTTGCCCAGGGCTTCATTTCCAGTTCAGAAACCAGGTCCCTGTGAGTGTGGAGCTGTCACTTTGATGGAGCAATTCGTAACTTCCCTGGCTAATTGTCAAAGCACAGAACTCAATCCAGGGCCCTCTTCCCCCGGGAAAGTGGCTTCTCCTACCTGAACTGGCAGGAGAGCAGCCCCAGGAATTGGGAACATTGCATCATTCCCATGGCAACAGCCTGGGAGGCTGCGAATGGAGAATTATGACTTTGTTCCCCGTTCTGGCACGAGGAGAAGCCGGGCTTTACAGGATTAAGCAGATCCCAGCTCAAACATCCAGGGTACCACTGGAGGGAATAATGAATAGTAATAGCAGAATAAATGGGTTTTGATCCAAGGCTCTGTCCAAACAGTATGAACAACCCACTTTGTTTAAGTTTGGTCGGTTTCCAGGCCGAGCGTGAACCCGCTGGGGGTTTCTGAGCTGGGACACAAGCGAGGCTGTGCCACCATTCACTTCACAGACACTTCTGAGGAATAAACTGGTCATTAAATGTGAGGCCAAGAATGATCACTATCATCCAGGATCTCCTGAATTAAAGTTCCCTTTACTCCAGGCTCCTTTGTATCTCAAAAGAGCAGAAATCTTCACACTGCAGGAATACTTTGGTGGACTACAAGTCCTCACGTGAGGATCTAATAAGGATATTTGGTTAATGACTATTTTTGCAAGGGCTGCAGCAGCCAGGACATTGGGATAAGCCTGTGGCTGAGCCCAAGGCTGTGGCCACCTACAGCCATGGGGCCCACATCCTCCTCTGCAGCAGCTCTGCCACTGTCAGGCACCCTTGTCATCCTGCACTCCATCCCATGGGAAGATCCCACCATTGGATATGTGGACAAGACCTCAACATCAATGGCTGTGGTAGCTCTGCCTGTTTTCCAGCTTTCTGAGCATGGCTGTTCCTCCCTTGCTGTGGTGTCTCTGCACCAGGGTTTTTCTCTGCTCTCCCCACAGCGCCAGCACTTCCCCTGTGGTCCATCCCCTCACAGCCCTGTGCAGCCCTGTCCCTCAAAACCCCTCCTGTGTTTCAAAGTCTGGAGAAAATGGTATACTGACCCTTCCTTTTTTCCTTTCCTTTCTCTCTCTCACTGCTATCAAACAAGAGTGAGGAAAGATGTAGGAAAGGAAATTAAGGAGGTGCTGCCCACCCAGGGCACACCATTTTCCCCGGCCAATTGCACATCCTCCAGATCCATTCCCAATCCAGATGACTCTCCACAGCCGCTCCAAAACCCTGAGCGCTGCCTGATTTACTCCCCATAGGAGACATCATCACCGGGCAAACCCTCCTTTGCTCCTATCTCTCCCTTTCTGAGTATTTGTTATTTTAAGCCAACCCCTCAGGGATTCAATTTCTGTGCAGAATGTGAGGATTTAGCCACACAGCCCATGTTAATGCTAATAGGATTATCATAGAATCATGGAATTGTTTAGGTTGGAAAAGACCTTTAAGACCATCGAGTCCAACCATTCCCCTGGCACTTGCAAGGCCACCACTAAACCATGTCCCTAAGAGGGATATTTGCAGAGGGGAGCTCCAAACCTTCCCACTGGGTGCCTGATGTATGTCAAACAAGGAATGGAGATGCAGCAGCTTCAGACTGTGAGTTAGAGCACAAATTCAACCCCCAACCCCTGGGATGAGGCAGAGGATTAACAGATATATGTGTGTGTGTCTTTTCCCCCAACACTGAGATGTTGTTATTGTCTTAAGGAAGATTTTGGAGCTTTTCCTGATGTCCCACAAAAAGCCCATGGAGATATCAGTCCCTCCTTGTGCTGATCTTGCCTCCAGCTGCTGAAAGTAAGGAATGAAAATCAATGCTAAGGGCTGAAAGCATCTCTGAATGGGACTCTGGGTGGGCTTCGGGGTGTTGGACATCTTTGGGAGCTTGGGGACAAGGAAACAGTAAAAGCATCCAGGAGTGATGTTTCCTTTTCACATAGGAAATTAGGAATGTCCCTGTGCTGGCGGGAGTGTGAAGGAGCAGACACATCTCCCCCACCGAGGAATGTCTCTGTCCGCATGTCCGTGTGCTGGCACGAGCTCCCACCCACCTGAGGGACACAAAAGAGAGATGGAGATTTCCTGCTGATCCAGCTGTTTCTCTGGAAATGCAGATTGGCTGAGTGATGCCTTTGGGATTTCTTATTAGGTTTTTCCTGTATTAATTCTGTGTAAGGAGCCGTACAAGCAGCCATAGGTTTGTTCCCACTGATTTTTCCAAGCAGACCACAGCTGAAGTGTTTACCCCAGCCCAACAACCCGCGGAGGGGTGAAGGACCGGTGCTGGTTCTGCCACAGCCCATCCCACAGCACAGATGGTCCCATAATTGCTACTTGCTTTCCCATCCTGACTTTCTGGGACATGTGTTTCGCATTGCGATCCCCTCAGCCTCCCTGGTTTTGTGAATCACACTTCATAAAAGAATGGCTACCTTGGGAACACAAGGCAGGACATTTATCCTTCCTGTGCATGCGGGTTTGTCACTCCCTGCCACGGCCCAGCTCATAAAGCAGAGTCTTTGCTTTTAATCCTGATTTTGCAATGTACTGAAGTACACACGTTCACTTCTATCCACCGTAACGCTCAGGGATGTTCTTAAGTCTTAGTCCTGTGATTTTCTGCTTTAATTTAATCCAGTCTCATTCCCTGACTGTGTTGATCCCCCCCCACAATGAGCTATTGTCATTGTCCCTCTGTTTTTGCCCTCCATCAATAAATTTTATATATCTATTATATATTCCTTACTAAAGCACTTTAAAGTGTTAAGATGAGAGGTGAAATAAGAAATAGAACACAGCAATCCCCTTTCATTTGCTGTACTTCTTTGGCACTGCTGCTTCATAGACAATATCGGATATAAACAGCATGAACTTTTCTAAAACTAAGATAAATTAAAATAAATCATAAATTAATCCTTTGTAGCAGCAATGGCATCAAAAAGCTGCAGATGATTCCCTGAGACACCAATACAGTAATTTGGATTTTTCCAGGTAGGTAATGAGATCCTGTGTGACAGCTCTGTGCTGGCAGAGCCCTCTCCTCCAGCCTGAATCCCTTCTGGCTTCTTCCGGCGGAAAAAGGGGAATATTTCACCCAGATAAAAATGAGCAAATGCTGATGTTTAAACAGAAATCTCAGAGGAAGCTGCCTCTGTAACCACAGCTGGTTTGCTGCAGACCTGAACACTCACAGCCAATTTGCTTTTTTGGTGTAATAGAATTCCAAGTCAGTCCATGGAGCTCCACCAGGGATTCATCTGGCCTTTTGCAGTTACTGGGTTAACCCTGAAAGGGGGAAGGAAAGGATGGGGACCACCAAAACCCATCTCTTTGCCAGCAAGCCAGTGCAGCACCAGCAGCTTTTCTGCAGAGACACCATGAGGGATGGGATCACGCAGCTGGAGTCAGGGATGTTTCTTGGTGGGGGATATGCCTGGAAAGGGCAGGATCCCTATGGGATGCAGCTGAGATGTGCTGAATTAAAGACTTTTTAACCCAGCCCTGTCACTGCAGCCAGACAGGGGCCACCTAAAGACCCAAGGATGGGTTTATCCCCATCTGCGGTCACGAGGCTGTTTGGGAAGGTGGGGCTGGCCGTCCTCCCCCTCGCAGATGTGCTGGGCCCTTCCCTGCAGCCAAGTCCTTCCCTGAGGCCCGGCCGAGGAACCAGTTGGTGCAGGATCCTCCACACTGCTGCTCTCAGTGTGTGAGCTTACTCGGATTAAGGTTGTTGCTTAAGCTCCCATGCCTGCTTGCAAGCTGCCAGGGGAATGGAAGCTCTCCATCGGTTTGTGGCTGTGCAGGAAGCTCAGGTGTTCCCAGGGATGCACTGCCTCCCCACTTGGATTAAAAAGAGGTGCTGCCAGCCTCCTGCCATCATGGACACCAGAGCTTCAGCTTCCCTCTCTCTGTCCTTGCAGCACTGCTGGGGAGTTTTTCCTCTTGGATTTTCTGTGACTTTTTAAAACTCACCATAGCTGCTCCTGAAAGTCAGAGAGCTCTGAGTGTGCAGTGCAAACACCCTTCTCCCAGCCTGACCCACAGAGAGGTGCTGGGGCTCTTTCCCATCCTCCTGTGGGACAACTAAAGTTTTTACTCCTGAAACTTAAAGTCAGAAAATGCAAAGATCCTTTTCCCTGTTTTCCCTGTGTTAACAGTGAAATCCTTTTTCCTTCTTTCCCTTTAGCGCTGGCTCAGCTGTGTGTGCCTGTCCCAGTCCAGTACCTGGAGGTGAGGGGTGCCATGAGGGACAATCTCTTGATCCCTGCTGGTTCCTGGCCCAGCTCCCCCACAGCCGTGTGGCTTTACAACCCCTTTTACCAACAGGTGCAACCTCAGCAAGGTGCTGCCACAGCCCAAATTGTGAGCTGGGCACAAAGATTCTTGTTGTGCTGCCGTTCAGGCAGTCCATAGCCCTGGATGTTATCCCTTTCCCAAAGAACAAGCCAGAATTTGGGGTAGGAAGATCTCGTGTAGGGGCTTTGGTGGTTTGTTCTTCCCAGTTAATAAGGGGAGAAAAAGCCCAAATGCTGCATCTCGGCTGTGTCGCCACCTGACAGAGGCTGGAGCCCGGCAGACACACAGACATATTGTTCTGGAATCAGCAATTAGCTTCCCATTCGTCCCCCTCATCCCTCTGAGAAAGGGACGAGGAAAGGCCCCACTTGAGAATAAATTAGTATCTCAAAAGAGAGGGAGCTCTGCAGATGGCTCCGTTGTGCTTCACACTCTTGTGCAGCTCTGGAGCACACAGTTCCCCATCCTCAACCTGTCCATTGTCCAGATGTTCTCCTCTCCAGCCAGACACCTGGAAGAGGGAAGGTGGCCTCATCTCCACTTTCCCCAAGAAGCAGCTGTTAAAGGATATTTGTCATCCAATTTCAGCATGAATTTTGCCCAAGTGTTTCCCTCTGGAACAGTGTGACACTGTGGGTTTACTGCTTGAGTTGCAGGGGCATTCAGAACTTTGAAATTCCCAGATTCTTCACTTTTCTGCTCAAGTATCATTCTGCTTAGCTATGGGAGTCTGAGGTGGTAGATTGGAAGTCACTTGAACACATCTAACAAGAGGAGCTAAGTGTACTCTGTGTAACACCAAAATTAAACTCTGATCTCAGAGTGCTGTGATTTCCCTCCTGTTCCTGTGGCTCAGAGCAGAGGGGAAAACTCCAATAAAATATCATTTTTAGGGAACAATTTGGCAGCACCATCAGCTTCACTTTTCAGGTGGGCAGCAGCTCTGGTCTGAGGAGACAGAACCTTTGTGCATGTGGAGTGGCTCTTGGTGATGTCCAGCTACATTAAACAGAGCCTGGAAAAGTCTCATCCAAAGGTTGCATTTCCAAAGGGCGGCAGTGAAATGGGGTAATCATAGAATATCCTGAAGTGGAAAGGATGCACAAGGATCATCCAAGTCCAACTCATAAAACAGTATCAGAGAGTTTTTAAGGACAGTTGCCCTACTGCACCTTGAGGGCTTCCAGGGGTGTGTAGCTGTTAAGGTTATTTAGTTTTCCCTGCTCCAGCACCAATGACTGGGATTTGTTTCAGGAATCAGAGTCTCCAAATAGCTGAATTTCCTCTCAAGCTTCTCTGGAACATCTGGATCCTGCAATAATCATACCAGTGCTTGATCCTGCTGTTGTTTGCAAGATCCCTGTGGACCACCGGAACAGGGCAGGAAGTATTTCAGGCTCTTAGGACTCCTGCAGTTTAGCTGAATTTCAAGCAGATCATCAGGGTCTCACCCTCACTGTGTGTGTGTTTATCTCCTGGAGCCCCATGGGTTGCTTGCTCCATCTGCCAGTTCCTTCCCAGCTGTTTCCCAAATTTAAAAGAAATAGGACAAATTTGGTACCAGAACAGGCTCCCCAGGGGAGCAGTCACAGCTCCAAGCCTGAGAGAGCTCAAGAAGCATTTTGACAATGTTCTCAGGCACATGGTGAGATTTTGGAGCTGTCCTGTGCAGGACAAGGAGTAGGGCTCGATTCCTGTGGATCCATGAATCAGGAGATTCCATGATTCTATGGGAAAACCCCAGTATGCAACTGATGGAGCAGCTTCAGTGATGGGGACTGTGGTACTGCTAAAGATACTGATCAAATAACTTCCGTGGCTTGTTGGGTCTGCTTTAGGGCTCTAAACTCATTTTTCCAGTAAAACTTGGAGTTTTCCAGATGTTCTCATTGCAGCCATGTCCCACCTGTTGGTAAGACCAGAGAAGCCGTGGACACCTGAGTGTCCCAGTGAGGACAGGTTCTGTGGAGAAGCTCTGGGACACCTGAGAACTCCCTATTGGCCTTTTTCCCCCTAAAATGCAACGGGATATTCCCCTGGTGCTGACTCACAAGGCTGCTCAGGGACAGCTACCACACAGGTGTTGTCCGTGGCTTTTCCAGTGCCCATCTCGGGGTGGGAATGATGGGCGCTCAAACCCGCTCTGCCTTTTGCCTCTCCTCCCTGGCAGCTCTCAGCGGAGCTCCCGCCGGACCCCTGGGACATACAACTTTCCCAGAGTTTGGACGCAGGGCTCGGTTGAAGTGTGACTGCCCCCGGGATGCGCCGGCCACACCCGCGAGGTGTGAGAGCGCCCCGGCCGCCTCTGAAGGACCCACGGGGGGGGGGCCATGATTGGCGCGCGAGGCCGCCTCACGCCCCCGTCCTGTGAGGGAATCGCGGCCATCAGGGGCTACCCCAGTGCTCCGGCGGGGCGGTTATCCCGGTTTTCCCGGTTGTCCCGGTTATCCCGCGCCACTGGCGAGGGGCGGCAGCGTGGGGGGCTCCGTGAGGGGAGTGGGGGGGCGCCGAGGGGGGCTCGGG
>WBNO01006539.1:68829-110401 GCA_013400575.1 Peucedramus taeniatus | reverse complement strand
GCCGCTCGGGCAGCACAAAGGCGGCGGGGCCGGGCCGGGGGGGCCCGGGGGAGTTGCGGGGCTCGTGGCCCCGGGGCGCTCCTTGCCCCAGGGGCTGCTCGCCTCGGTATCGCCGGATCGGGGGCGATTCCCACGGAAAGCCGCCGCTGTCCTCGGCCCCTCCGGATCTCGGAGCTGAACCGGCGCTGCCCGGCCGGGAGTTGGCACAGGACGGGCTGGCTGGGGTTGGTGTTTTGGGGCTCCCCACGCCCGGACGGGGCGATGAGCCCCTCCCCTGAGGGTTGAGCGGTCGCGTCCGTCGAGTTCCCGATGGTTTGCAGGATGTGATGCCGGGCGGGCTGTGAGCCCCGTGTCCCTGTCAGGCAGGTACCATCGAGCCTCTTTGGGGGACAGCAGAGCAGTTTTCATTTCCATCGTGATTTTTCCCACTTGCCGTGCGCTCCCCGTGGCTCTGGGCATCTCTCCTTTCCTGCCGGCTGCTCCAGTGGCCGACGGCTTGTTTCCTCTTCTCCTTTTGTGTAGCGGTGGCTCCTAATGGAGGCAGCTCCGCTGGCTCCCTCTTTTCCAGCTGCTTCTATAAGGCGCAGGAGCCAGCACATGTGACTGGGCAGATCTCGGGAAGACTAGCAAGTGCTCCCCGGGCTGCTGCTCGACAGCCAGCCCCAACACGGGGATACCCACACCCCGATGTCCCTTTCCCTGCCCCGGCACAGGGAGACACAGGAACCCCCTCTCTTTCACAAGAGCAGCCATGAAAACTTAAAAAATATGAGCATTTGGGATCTATTCTGTTTGCCTCTCCCCCTCCCCTCTTTCTTTCCACAAAATGCTTATCTGAAAGAGGTTCTGGTTGCGTTTTGTTTTAAAGAATCCAGCTGCCCCTCGTGCTCGCTCTCCATCTGAAGTCATCATTGTCAGGAGCAGGCGAACCTCAAAGCGAGAGGCTTTGCCGGGCTTTTGCTTTCCTGGTTAATTGATCTGTCCTTCAGTTTGCCACAATTAGCGAGTGCTTGCTCCACGCTGAGGGGCTCTGTGGTGTTCTGGGGGGCTCGGGGTTTTATTTTAAGGCTTCTGGTCCTCGTGGTTGTGAAAAGGAGTGACACGAGCTGCGTGATAGACTGATGCTTTTGAAATCTTAATGTGATTTAAATACCAGCACGCTGCTGATCACTTTAACAGAAATATCCTGCTCACATATTCATCCCGGGCCATCCTTCACGTTTGTCATGTCCTGGCTACCTGAATCCTTCCCAAGCTTCAGCTGGAACTGTCTAAATGTTTGCTGGTGATTGGGAATCGTGCATTAGTGTGATTTACCAGGACGTTTTGGATTTAGACATTGATTTCTGTTTGTTTTCCTCATGAATTCGGTGCAGCATTTCCAACTGCTTTCCAGCTGGAGCAGACCAGAGAAGTGTAGTGCTACTGATAGGTGTAAAATCAGCTGGAAAACACGAAGCCTGCAGGGAAAAATAATTCCCTGAACTTTGTGTGAGTGGATCCTTTCTGGATGCTTTGTTTGCTGGGGGTTGACGGTGACAATTGCACAGAACAATAAGATGCAACTTAGAAATGTGGGGTTTGGGGGAAAAACAGTCACACCCTTGTGTCTTGAGGCAGAAATGTTATTTTGGAGGCCACTGATGTGTTCTCATCCAACTGAATCATTCAGTTAAGTGTCAGTACTCTGTCCTTCTTGCCAGTTCATCTGCATCACCTTTCTGTTTCCACTCTGGAAGCCTTAGTGTTTATTTGGCTTTTTAACCAGTATCACGGGACAGTTAGGGCTGGAAAGGCCCCTGGAGACCATCCCCACCTAGAGCAGGTGACACAGAAATATGTCCAGGTGGGTTTGGAATGTCTCCAGAGGGGGAGACAGCCTGAGCAGCCTGTTCGTGTGCTCTGCCACACTCAATGGAAAGTTCTTCCTCCTGTTGAGGTGGAGCTTGTTGTGTTGTAGGTGATGCAGGTTGATTTTGTTTGCTGTGGTGGTGTTAATCGTTGTTGTGTGACTCGGGGGCTCTGTGGGACACGTGTGCTGGTCCAGTCTGTGGAGATCCGATTTAGGGAGTGCCTGGCCGTGATCTGGGGGGAAATCCACCCTTCAGCAAAAGCTTTCCTAATGCTGCTGCAGCACTGAAAATAAGCCCTTAGCAGCAAATCTGTCCAAAGTAAACAATTGAAAAATAATTAGGAGTGGTAGGCAAAGGCATGCTCGCTGCTTGGCATCATGTTCATGGCATCATGTTCAGATCACAAGCAAATGAATGAATGATGATATCTGGCTCTGCAAAAACAGGAAGGTGTGCTCAGATTTGCAAATATCACATCCAAAAGGAGCTGTGTGGGGCTTTTTTTGCCCCATCTCCCAGTTAGTTGTCCCCGTTTGGACATCAGGAGGGATTTCTTCATATAAAGGGTTGTCAGGCACTGGATGGGGCTGACAGGGAGGTGGTGGAATGTCCATCCCTGCAGGTGTTCAGGGAAGGACTAGGTGTGGCACTCAGTGCTCTGGGCTAGGTGACAAGGTGGTGGTTGGTCACAGGTTGGGCTCAATGATCTCAGAGTTCTTTTCCAAGCTCATTGATTCTGGGATCTCAGTTAACCACGGGGATACAACTTGCCTAAGCAGCAGCAGAACAGCCTCAGCGTCACACCCAACCAGCCGAACGAAGTCATAACTCTCATGTTGATAATAATAAATGAAGCAGTGTTCAGATGACTGGGAAATACAGGGAAAAAAAAAAACCAACCAAAAATAAGCAGCCGAAAGAAGTCATAAATCTGAAAATAGCTTCAAACACAAGCTGTGAGCTGGCAGGGGCTGGGGTGGCTGGGCTGTGGCAGAGAGGGATGTGCTTCCATCCCGGGGGATTTCCCCATCCGAGGGCTCTGACCGTCGTGGTTTGCTCTCCTGCTTGAACTCACGCTGTGAGTGATGATTTGTGTGCCTGTTTCCAGCAGCTCGTAGGTGAGCTGGTTATATTCCCAGCTGCAGATTTGGGCTGTCTTGAGCTGTTCTCCAAGAATGAAGGCTGGAAGACGTCGCAGTTTTGGATGCAGACAGTGTTTAAAGGGAAGAACAGGGGATGTTTTGTGGAGGATGCTCCGAAGGAATTGTTCCTTGTGCTTCAGCACGAGGACTGGAGGCTTTGGGTCCTTCAGCCATGATCACAGCTGTCCAGCATGGCAGCTCCTCTTTTATTGAGACCAAAGACATAGGTTTAATGGCAGAAAATATTGAGATTTGTGGCCAAATTGTTGTTCTCAGTAAGTGAGTTACCTGTAAGAAGACCATCACAATTTAACTCTTTATGCTTTCACACTTGTACTGGCACCTGATATCCTTGAAATGGGGAAAACACACTTAAATTTGATACTACTGGTTTTATTTCTTAAAAGACAGAAAGAAACAGGATTGTATGGGACAATGGCATAACTTTGTCCAGTTATTGCCCAGATTTGCTATTTTGGCATGGAGCTTTGTTATAAATAAAGTAGAATAGAGTCACAGTAATATTTCATGTGAATTTAAAAAAACCCCTTCCATTAGAAGAACAAAGCACTGGAAAACTTTATCATGTAATAAAGTGAAACAAGGGACTAAAGTTTCTAAAAAGAGAAGCCAAGGGTATCATTAAGAAAAATAAATATAAATCTGGTTTAAAATCAACTAATTTGGGCCCTGTCAATACTAGTGTCATTGGAGTTTAATTGAACTGTTCTTTTTTCTCTGGCCATGTGGGTGAAACCCCTATAAAATCAGAGTATGGAGAGCTGGCAGGGTATAAGAAATGCGGTCAGCTGAGGGAACTGAACCTGAGCCTCTTTGTGAAATCTCTGGTCTCTCAAAATTACAATTGTATAATTTCCAAAGAATAATTTTATTTAAGTCATAGTGGAAGTCCCTTAATAGGGATGGCAGTGCTGCTCTGCTTCTGGAGAAAAGCAGGTGAAAATGAGGATGGCTGCCCTGGAGGAGCAGTTGTTTTCCCTTCAATCTGCTACTTATTGATATACATTAAATTTCAGGACATCTTCCGAGGAGGGTGGGTGGTTATTAACTCCACATGGGTCAAAAATAATTCAAGGGACGCTGTTGATTTTGGCCTGATTTGTGAGTGATGCTCACATTTGGCAGCGCTGGGCTCTCTTGTTGGTTGATGACGGGGAAACGCATGGATGTGTCCTTCCTTAAATGAAACCGTGCGGGAATGAGCAGTGTAACACCCTGCGAGCCTGGTGGCACCGGGCAGTCCCCCCTGGGGTCTGAGCCGTGCCGGTGGCGCGCAGCTAAATAAACACTATTAAATGGGGAGGGAATGTGTGTCACTCCCCGGGAGCACGCCGTGCTCTGGGCCCTGCCGCTGAGCTTTTCCCACGTGGCACGGCCGGGAATGCCGCTTTTATCACCTCTTTTAGCAGCTCTGAATTAGATTAGAGGTGCGTTTTCAGTAGAGACGTTTGGCCGGACCTTGTCTGAGCGCTGCTGGGAATCCCTCGGTTTGTCATTCTCCTTCCTTCACCGTTTAAAATTCCCAGTGCTTTTGGAGACTTGGCAGCACAGGATTTGGAGGGGTGTTTGTGTCGCACGTGCAGCCAGGCACCGTGACAGGAGTCTGGTGGCATTGGCAGGGTGTCAGCTCATCCCATGGGATGGCACAGCCGGCACGCTGATGCTGGGAGCAGGGAGGCTTTGGGATCCATGTCTCTGTTGGCTCCCTCCTTCCTGTGCCCAGAGAAGGAGATGCGGCCCAGGTGGGATTTTTCTCCTGCTGCATTCCCTGGGCACTGCCCTGTTGTGGACAGAAGGGCTCCGGGGAAAGGCACGTGGAGAGCGGGTGGGATTTGTGTTGAACGTGTGGTGCTCAGGAATAAGATGATGCTCGGGCTCTGAGCTGCCGGGTGCTGCATTCCTCGTGTCCCAGTTCTCCTAAACAAAGGTATGACTAAAGAAAATGATGATTTTTAGGTTTTCCCCCTTTGTAAGGCACATCACAGGAGCGCTCACTGGCACCCATTGTTCTTCCAGCAGTTTTTGAAGGGCTTTCTCACACTCAGCTTTGAAACTCTACAGCTCAGCAGCCTTGATTTTTATTTTTTTTTAATGAAATATCTTGGCTTTTAGAGGCTGCCTGTATCTCAATATTTCAAATTATTTACGAGGCTCTTAGAAATAAAAAGCAGGCGTTTTCCTCGCATTGATTGGAATAAAACTGCTTTACTGGCAACTGATTTTTCGGTGTCTGAATTATCATCCTTTAAATAAAACCTCAGTGCTAGGGAAGCATCGAGATCCCAGGCATTGCTTCCTATTTACACCGTGCCTGGCCTTCTATTGTTCCTGCCTGTGGCCTGTGGGAAGCACGGAGAATCGGGAGCTTCAGCCAGCCTTCCCGCAGCACAGCATTATCCGGTGCTCGTCTTCATTGTGTCTTCGGGTGCCTGCGGAATACCTGGAAGAGGCTTAAATCGACGGCGGAGGAGAGGAATGGGGAGTTCCGGGAGGCGAGGGGAAAGGATGGCTGAGCTGAGTTTGGGAGGCAGGAGGGAGCAGGCGCCGCGGGGAGCGTGGCCGAGCGGCCGCAGGCGGATGCTGCTGGAGCCGGGAGCACCCTCGCACTCCCGGTTTCGCGTCCTCGCCGGGCGAGTTCGGTGAAGTAACGAGCATCCTAACTGGAAAGGGATCGGGGGCCACATCCCTGAAATCCCTTCGGGAGCGCTCGCTCTGTCCGGGCACTTGGCAGGTTGAGAGCGTTCTCGCCAGCTCGGGGTTGGGAATTCTGTGAAAAAGAGCAGGATTTGAGGCGGGGTGGAGAGGAGCGTCGAGGTCTGTGCTGAGGGAGGATGGAGAGGCACCGGGGGGAATGCAGGCAATGAGGATTAAGCTGCAATAATCACATATTGATAAATATGAGTGGTTTGGAAGGAGAGAAAACAGGAAGGTGCAGGCTTGTAGAGGGAACTAGTGGGCTGCAGGAGGTTTATTTTTATTTAATAAAAAACTCGTAAGAAACAGATGCAAGAGGCATGTTTGGGTTTGTTCCTTTGTTCAGCTCAGCCAAAGTCAGTGGAAGGATTTAAGGTTGGAGATGGCTCATAGTAAGGACACAGAGCACCTCTCTCCAAGGTGATAGTAAAGGAAAAGGATTTGGCAACTATAATCACGTGTAGACAGAGAAAAAAGAGGTTTTATTAAAATCCTGGCTAAATGCCAGGTGTCAGAACAGGTTTAGAAATGCTGAGTTGGACAGGTAAATCCCAACCTGGGAATTTCTTAGGTTTCAGCAAATTGTACAAGCAACAGAAGCGAACCAGGCATTTTGGAGATTTATTCCTTAAAAATTACTTGGTAACCTTGACTCTGTAGCATGTCCCTAGTTCCTGGAGGTGGTGATTACCTGGAGATGGCCCCTGCAGTAACCAAGCCATCACATGATGGGCAGAGCTCCTGGTGAGGGGGAATATGCAATGCCTGCTGGCTGCCCCCCTGTTCCTTCCCAAAAACTCTGTCATCTTGTCCTTCCTAGATGCTGGATTTCATCAGGGATCTCTAGGGATGTAGTTATATGGGATTTCTACTGTCCTCCTTGTGTTTTGGTTGGAGGGAGGTGAATCCTTTCCAGTCCTGTTTGGGTAGACAGTGTGGTTGGAAAGCAATGTTTAGCCAATCTTCAAAAAATAAAAAAAGCTATTTTCATTTCTTCACGTTTCTGTTTCTTCTCATAAAGTGGAAGAGGACCCAGGGAATAATTCCCACTTGAGAATAAATTGCCAGCTTTGCTGAAAGTGCAGTCCTGCCACCTCTGGGGCTGTAAAGGGGTGATACAAACCCCGTCCCTCTCAGTGTCTGTGGGTCAGGATCAGTTACCAGGAATAACTTCAGCCTAGGGATGAAGTTTTGGATGCAAGTGGCTTAATTACAGTGCGGATGGAGCATCGCTGTCTGTGCTCAGCCCACATGTGATCTGCAGCAGTTCTCCTGCCTGAAACCACTAATGAGCTTAAGAACTCCCCTGTTTTCCCAGCGCTTAACAAAAATTAAATCCTTCCCTCCCAACAAAACTGGTCGCGTGCTCAGCCCGCTGCTTTCATCAGGAACAATGGGTGAGCACTGACCTTCCTGAGATGCCACCTCAGAGCTCATTACTGAATAATTAGGTGATCCTTCCCCTTCCCACAAAGCTCGGGGGCTGTTTTTTGTATTGATAACGTGACATATCCCAAGGCTGGGCCTTGAATTTCAGGCGCTGGGCTGTTCCAAACTCCATCTGTCCACTAAGTGAATGTCAATCCAATTTAAGCTTGCATATGTTTCCAAGGAAACCATGGGAGGCAGTGGGGAGAAATGGATCATGGAGGGGCAGGGAGGCTAGCGCAGCAGCAGCGCTTTGACTTTTCACTATTTAAAATATAATTAAACCCCAGTTCACTGTGATAACCCTATATAGAGCAGTGTCTGGAGGCCTTGAGGGTCAGATGGTTGATCTTGGAGTAGCCTGTGTTATGTGTAAAACAAACATAGTGAATTTAAAAATAAGAAAGTGGCTTCAGATGCTTCCTTGAGGCCTCAATCCAGCTCGTAGAGCTCTACACTTTATAACATAGATCCCAGAATCATTTAGTTTGGAAAAGACCTCCAGATCATCAATTTCTCCCTGTGACTGATCACCGACTTGTCAACCAGACCAGAGCACTGAGTGCCACATCCATGTCATTCCTGAGACACCTCTAGCAATGGTGACTCCACCACTGTCCTGGGCAGCCACTTCCAGTGCTTGAAATCATGGGTTTGGGTAGTGGGGTCCTAATTTTCTTTCTTTCAGGCTGGAGAGCTCATGCAGTCATACAAAAACCGCTCCAGCCCTCAGCTGAACAAAGCAAGCTGTGAATGGACCCAAAGGAGTCATCATATGTGTATTTAGACCCCCACGAAAATATAAATGGAAAGTGTTTAGGTAAATTTAAGGCCAGTATCCCTGTCAAGTTGAAAGGGCCAGGTTGGACGAGTCTTGGAGCTGCCTAGGCTAGTGGAAGGTGTCCCTGCCAGTGGGGGTTGGAATGGGATGATCATTGGGGTCCCTGCCAACCTGAATCAATCCAGGATAAAACACCTTAATGCTGCACACTGATGTACTTGTGTTTGGAGGGCAGTAACTGTGACAGGCCTTGCCTGGGGAGCAGGAAAGTTGGTGAATGTTCGTATATTTGCTCCTGATCCCTCAGATAAGCTGCAGGTGCTGTGGCTCCCCAAGGGCTCATCCCTCACCAGAGGTGTGAGAACTTCCAGGTGCACCCCAGCTCAAGCAGAGGCACAGAAGGAAAGCTGTGAGGTGACACTGAGCAGGAGGCCCCAGAGGTAGTTTGGGGTCTGTTCCTTTTGCAGACCCTGTGTCAACCACAGCAGAGACCTGACAGAAGTTGTGGCATCCTCTAGGAAGTGTCACTCAGCTCTGCTGGTGCTCCCACTTGTGTGGCAAAGTTGTAAGCAGGGTGGGAAGCAGCAAAGCTGGAGACTCAAATGCAGACTTTGTGTTTGGTTTCTTTTCAGAAGAAATGAGAGTTCCCCCACCTCATTTCCAGGAACTCATCTTGAACTGAGAGTTTAAATGCTGCAGAAAGCAAGGGCTGTAAGTCTGCCTGGCTTTCTGAAGCAAGGCATGTTTCTACCTATTAATACAGCTGTTAAATAAAGGGTTTATCTTAGTTATTGAAATGAAGAGTGAGGAGCTAGCTTTGGAGCTCTAAAATGGGATATTATCTGTCATTTTACTTTGAAGAATGCTGCTGCCTTAAAATGTTTTACAGTGACAAATAGCTGGAGCTGAAATTCTGGTGTCTGGGGATATCCTGCGTGGATACAACTCTCCTTGTGCACTGTAACTGCAGTCTAAGGCAGAAACCCCTCAGCCCTGAGCTCTTTGCAGCTGTTGTCCAGCATCAGATCCTCTTTGGATCAAATCTCTTGAGATTTGGACTGCCGGCAGCAAAACTGGCTGAGGGGAGGTGTGTGCTGGGCATGGGCACTGGGAATTGTCCTTGGGCCGAGCTGTGGGATAGCAGGGGGGTTCTGGCTGCTTGGGGGGGCTTTGCAGCACATTCCTCCTTATCGGCTGTTTACCCTTCCACTCTGAGCACAGCCTGGGAAAGCAGAGCTTGCTGCAGCTTGCTTGGATCTTCCAGCAGCTCCTGGAAACTTCCTACCAGCTCTCCCAACATTCGACCGGTAGCTGCGAGCATCTCCCGCTGCCACTTTGGCTCTGCTTCAGCTGGCAGCTCGTGCAGCTCAGGAATCCTCTGGGATCGCCGCTCCGGTCGCATTTCCCGTGGTCTGGCTTCACACGCGCTCTCCTTGTACCCTGCTCCTCAGAGCCTGGTGCTCTGAACCGTGTGCATCTTTTACCCTTGTGCTCCTGTGCCGGTGACTGGGATGGATGAGGGCAGTTTTCCCTTCCCCATCCCTCTGATCCAAGCATTGACCACCTCAATGTGCAGTCAATGTTCTCAAATCCTATAGCTGATAATGGAGGGGGTAATTCTGATTACTTTTTTGTTTCTCCACTTGTCACTGCTAGGAGTTCCTCAAAAGTTTTGCTGTTTTCTTCCCTTCAATGAATATTCTCCTTGAGGCTGGAGGAAGCACATGGGGGGTGGTTTTGCAGTATCAGAGCATCATTTGGCAGAACAATACTTGTAGGACTCTTCTCCCCGCTACTCAGCACACCTGAATGTTTTGAAGCCACAGCCTGACTTCAAGGGATCTTCCTGAAAATTAGTCGGAGGCACCTGTGGCATCTCCATAAAACTAGGCTGCACTGTGTAAAAGCTTTGTGGTTCCCCAGAGGAAGTTGTAATTAGGCTCCTTTGCCAGAGAGCTGATGGTTTATCCTCTGGAGTTCCCACTGGCTCCATGGTGACCTGTACTGGTGGGAGAATAGAAGTGTTCAGCATCCCCCCAGAATTCAACCAAGAGCTCTTGGGACCAAGGGTGGGCTTAGTCATTGCTCTTAACCATTCCTGATGCTCTTAAGTCTATTTTCCTCCTGGCGGTGCAAGGTGCAGTGAAATCCAAGTAAAATTTTGGTGTGATGGAGTCTGTAAGACCCACCTTATTGGAACAGTCTGATCCTAGCCCTGGCTTGGAGAGCTGAGTATGTTGAATTGCTGCCTTTCCGAACGGCCAAGCGGCATCACGCCCGTGTGGGTCGATAAATGCTCCTTAATGAGTGCATATAAACCAGATCACTCCCAGCACGGGCTGCAAACCCTGTCCAGTCTGTTTAGAGGTGGTATTTGTTGCCTTGACTGATCAAACCTGGGGCACAAGCAAAGGTGTGTGTTTAAATATACCTCTAACGATGTGGGTAAGGGATGAAAGAGCTGGGGCAGCTCCTAATGGGAGTTAAACGGGCTCTCATGGAAGCAGTGTTCCAGCAATCTGGGCTTCTCCTTGTCTAAAGTGGCTGAATTGCCTGTGTTTGGCTTGTGGTTCCTGGGATTTTAACATGTTACAACATCAAGCTTCTGCTTGAGTTTCCTCTCACCAGATTTCTGATCTGTGCCAGCTTCTGGTTCCTAGAAATGCTCCTCTGGCTCAGCTCGGGACCTTTGGCAACACTGAGTCCCCTGCGTCCTGGGCTTGAATGATCCAGTTTGACCCAAATTTAAGTGATTCCTCTGCTAACACCCTAGGAATTAAGGAGTTTGTTCTCCATTGGAGGTGCCAGCTGTTGCAGCACCATTCAGCAGTGCTACATTTCCTCGGACTGACCTAATACCTGAAACCGGTTGAGTTGTGAAATTTTAAGTGGGACTTCTTCACTTACTTTGTGGGTTACTGATTTGTAAATACTGTCTCTGGCACCAATGAGAGGGAGGAAAGGGTTTAAAGCAGGTTTAGGTAGGCTTGGCAGTTCTGCCTTGGCTAAAACTGTGTCACCAGGAGATGTGTGAATATACACCTGTATTTGTGGTGGTGATTGGTCCTGTATTTTGTGAAGGAAAAAAAATTGTGTATTTTCAAGCCACATCTGGACTTTTATTCCAGAAGTTCCCAAACCATTCTATGATTCATGGAATGCCAGAATGTTTTGGATGGGAAGGGACCTTAAAGCTCATCCATTTCCACCCCCTGCCATGGACAGGGACATCTTCCACCAACCTGTGCCAGGGCCTCACTACCCTCACAGGGAAGAATTAGATTATCTGATTCTAGTTCAAATCCAGCAAAGTTGGCTCCGGATTTAAGCTCTGCTCAGCATTCAGTGCAGCACAGTGGTTTACAAGACATCAGGGAAGAAGAGGGTTTGGTTCCAGGAATTGCAGTGGGAATGCAAGAGTTCTATAAACTCTTTCTTCAACTTGAGTTTTGGATTGGGATTGAAACTTTCAAATGGAAAAATGCTCAGCATAACTCATCCTCTGTCTCCTTTGTCCTCAGCTGGGAACCTGTGGGGTTAAATCTGGTGTTGCAAGTGATGATCAGAAAGTGAGAATAAAGAAGTAGAAAGTCTGTTTTCTTTTGAAACGTCTGTTAAACTTTGAATAGAAAGAGGAATCAAAACCTTTGATGAAGGAAATCCCAGAGAGCTGTTTTGCTGTATAGACAACTCGCAGCCCAGCTGAGGGTGGTGTGCTACTACTTTTTAAACCGTATAGAAACAAAAGATATTTCCAAATGCAAGATGATACTGTCTGAAGTACTTATTCTAGAACTGAAAATAATTCAGGTAGCAGTTTTAGTCTGAAGAGGTAGTTCTGGTCAGTGTATTTCAGCTGGAGATGACTCAGAACACAAGAATCCTCAAAAATACTACATGAACTTGTTCTTTAACAGAGCTTTGTTTTGCCTGCTTCGGTTTAAAGCTTCTGTGAATTTAAGTCGAGGTTAGAAACATGCATGTCTGTTAAATTTTCAAATTCAGGCTGTCTTTTACACTCCTCAGAGATGATAATTCCTAGAGTCCTTACCTGGAACCATAATGCAAAGGATTTGGACACTGAGGTGGGGCACAGGCAGTTTTGAGGGACACTGAGGTGAGGAAAATAGGATGAAGATTATTTAAAGGAAAAAAAAAAGTTTAAATCAAACATTTAGTTAAATGTCACGTTGAAGGAATGCTTTGCCCTTCCCTGAATTTCTTGCATTTCTTTTATCTCCCCTAAAGCCAGTTTTGAAGTTGTGGAGTAGGAATGTGTTGTCTTTGGATCCTGAGAGTGCCGTGCTGACAGTTCCCAGTCAGGAGAGAGTGAAAGGAGACCTTTGTGGGAGAGATGTACCGGAGGGAGGAGAAGGGAAATCCACATCCAGAGATAGAATGGCAGTGACAGCTCCGTGACATGGAGAGGAGCTGGCAGGGATGCACCTGCCCTTGAAATTCCCACAGGCAGCACAGTTTGCAGCCGCACGTGTAGAACACAGAATCACGGCGCAGCTTGAATTATTTAAGCTCAGCAGCTTGAAGGAAGCTCCTAAAGCAGTCATGGAAGGGTGTGATTATAATATACAGAAGAGCTTTAATATTTACTATAGAAAAACCTTACACCTTGTTCTTCAAAATAAAGCCTTGGGAATAATTTGTTATTCCATTTTGCCCGTGGAACAGGAAGGGTGCCAGAGCTATCTGAGCAAAGTGACATATGATTGATATTTTACCAGACTCAGCCTTCTGCCACGAAGGAATCGAGTTTGCATTTTGCATATATAAAAAATCAGATGAGCAGGGCTTGTGTGGGTTATTTTTTTAAAAACCTTGATTGGCAAAGCTTGTGTTCTTTCTATAAACACGACTGCGAAAGCTGTCCCGGAATATTTTTGACTTGGTTTTTCAAACTACTTATAGGCATGTTTTAGGGTGTTGTTGGCATAGCTGTCACATGGCAGCTTTGTACAGAACCTATTTAAAGTTGAAACAGGCAATTCTGTGTAAATGGGTGGTATTTAATAGATCTGGTATTTTACAGAGTCAGAGAATCCTAGAATTATTTGGGTTGGAAGGGCCCTTAAGGATCATCTCTTTCCACACCCTGCTACAGGCAGGGACACCTTCCACTATCCCAGCTTGCTTCAAACTCTGTCCAGCCTGGCCTTGGACACTTCCAGGGATGGAGTAGCCACAGGTTCTCTGGGTGATCTGTGCCAGGGCCTCCTCACCCTCACAGGGAACAATTTCCTTCCCATATCCTGTCTAACCCTGCACTCTGGCAGTGGGAAGCCATTCCCCCTTATCCTGGCACTACCTGCTCTTATAAAAAGTCCCTTTCCTTCTTGCTACTGCTGTTCCCTGGGATATTTCAGGATTGCAATATCTATGTAAGCTTTAGCCTTCTCATTTTTCCAAGTGGTCTAGTGTGCACCTCCCATCCTTTCCCGTGTTTCTCTTGCCTAATCTCTGGGCTCTGAATGCCTTCATTAAAAGGAAACCTTAGTAACTAGTTCACTGGGGAGTGATGCAGCAAAAGCCAAGTGTCAGAGCATCTCTTTCCATCAAATTGTCAGCCTGGAGACAAGCTCAGCCTCATTTCCACCCCCACATCCTTGTACTTACCTGCAAATGCCAGGGAATTCCTTTGTCCTACCCGGGCTTTCCTTTGCAGCAGCATGCTTAAGGCTGCTTATCCATGGTTCTCCATGGGTTGCTGCTGCTGCTACAGCTGGGAGGCTCTGGTGGGAAGCACGAGTGATGAATGCTGTTTGGGAATTGCCATATGCTCTATCACACTCTAGAATCCATCAATTCCATGTTTCCTTCTCCTCCTGGTGCATCCCTCCCTAACTTGTTGAAAGGCAAAGAAAATACGTCCCCTCTTGAGAGCAGGAAGGTAGTTGTGTCCATCTCTGAGCAAACTAAGGGCACAGAAGCAAATCCTGGTCTCTGCTTCCATTTTTTTCCTGGCTTTGGCGTGGGTTTGGAGTTTTGGGGAGGTAGGGATAGCTTTGCCTGTAAGTACAGTTTTAGCATCTCTTCTGCACAGATTGAGTATGAAACTATGGCTGTGCCATTGCCTCTCGAGCTCTGACCCCACTCAAGCCAATTTCAGTGGGATTTGGAAGGCTGTGAAGAGCAGAAGAGGCACTAGAGCTTCCACAGACACACAGAACAATGCTACTTTATGTTGGGGTCACAAGCAAAAGGCTTGTGATAGCTCTTGGGATTGAAATCTGCAGTTCTTCAAGGCCGTAGGAAGTGGTTTTGCCAGTGTTGATCACGGGTGTTCAGTGAAGGCTTTGCTTTCAGAAACTTGGGGTTTGCTTTAATGCAAATATGTGCCAGATCCCAAAGCTTTGGAGCTCCAAACTTGGTCGGGTTTGATGCCTGATGTTGGAGTTGCTGGGGTCACTTATCAGTCCCCACATTCGTTTTTCACTTCATCATTTCCTGCCTATTTTGCTTGGTGGCAGCTTGTCAGTGGCAACGTGACACAGTGTTACAGCTTCTTACCATCGGTGAAGGGGAAAGGAAAGCCAGTTGTGTTTTTCCCGGGGTCACATTAATTACCCAAACAACCTGCTCTGCTGTGAATTTTGAGGAAATATCCTGTGACTCTCCCCCATGCTTGTACATTGTTCACTTCCACTGTTTTCCCGCTTGTCCACTTATTTCCTCCCCTCTTTTCCCACCCCATTTCCCCTCCTTTCCCCCCCCTTTTTCCCTTTTCCCCTCAACTTTTTCATCCCCCATTTCTTTTCACCCTCCATTTCTTTTCCCCTTCTTTTTAGCCCACTCTTCTTTCCCCCCCCCTTCTTTTTCCCCTGTTTTTTCCCCTTTCCTCTTCCCTGAGAATGCTGCTTGCTGAGGCTGCGGAGAGTGTGAGAACAGCCAGAGAAATGTAATTTTGGCTTCCCCAGACAGAGCACTGCCACTAGGCAAGATCTGAAACCAGATAACCAAGGCTGAGCCAGACCTTCCCAAGGAATCAGCCGGGAGCTGCTCGGGGGTGTTCCCAGCTCTGTCTCCGGGCAGCGCGGGTCAGGCTGTGCCCAGCCGGATTCGCTCCCTGAGCCGCTGCTGTCGGACACATTCGGCACTCGGGGTGTCAAGCCCCGGGCTCTCATTGCAGTTGTCTGTGATTTATCACGGCCACACACGGGCTGCAGAACTCCCAGCCGGGTGGCTGGAGCACACACAGGCTTTCGCAACGGGGGGATAATTACGGGCGTTGGAGCAGGGAGTGAGGCAGAGCCCAGTTCAGGATAGCTCCCAGAGATCCTCTTGGCTGTGCCAGAGTTGCCCCACATCCCTTTTTATGAGCTTTTTGGAAGCTGTGGAAGCTGTTTGTCCATATTGCTTTTCAGGAGCTGCTGGCAGTGAATCATAGAATCCTGGAATGGTTTGAATTGGAAGGGATCTTAAACATCCATCCCCCTGCCATGGCCAGGGACACCTTCCATTTTTCCAGGTTGCTCCAAGCCCCATTCAACCTGGCCTTGGACACTTCCAGGGATGGGGCAGCCACAGCTTCTCTGGGCAACCTGTGCCAGTGCCTGAGCGCCTTCACAGGGAAGAATTTCTTCCCAGTATCCCATTTAATCCTGCTCTGATGCAATGGTCAGAGCTATGCTGATGAGTGAGAGAAGCCAGCCCTTGCTGCAGCCTAATGAGCTCTGTATAAACAGTATCCTCCAGAGCATGTGAATGATGGAGCTTTCAATGGATCTCGGGAGAAAAATCAGGACTGAATCCTAGGAAGACAAATTGTAGCTTCCAACAGCTACAGATTTTCTGAATGTTTGAGAGGGAGGCGATGTTTCCACTCACAGGACGTGCATGGCATTCAAGGAACTCAGCCTGGGATACCTGATGCTGCTGCGATTTATCCGGATTTCCCAAAGCTCCTGCAAGGCTTCTTCCATGCAGCACGTTCCTTAGAGCACTGGGAATTACTCGCCTGCAAAAGCAGCAGGGAGAAAGGAGCCAATCCTCCAGATACTCACAGTTGTAGGGCTGTTGTCACAGCAGAAGCTGTTCCAATGGAAATGGATAGGCAGGATTCAAGTAGATGGGGCTGAGAGTCATCGGAGCGGTGCCGTGCATGGAGGGGAGGATTGGTGTTGTCGTAACTCTTTGTCTGTTATTGAAGTGCCAAATGGATTAGGAGCTTTAAAAGCTTTAATTTCTGTGCTTTTGGCATCGTCTCTTGGAACGCGCGCGTCTCTGTAGTGAAGCTCTGGAGAGGAAATGGGGCTTGAAGGGGTAGTCCCAGACTAGTTTCTTCTAATTTCACTTGCAATCAAGTGCTGGAGAGAGAGAGACAGATGCTGCAGCTGCATGATTACAGAACATGCAGCTGTTATCCCACTTGCTTCTTTTCCTGCTAATGAGGCATCAACTCTCTCCTGAGTTTGCTGTTTGGGTAACAGTTTTATTCTAGCACAAAACTAGAAGTGGTTTTAATTTTTCTTTATTCTGATCTGGTTTGGGTTCAGCAGCAAGATGTTTTTTCAGAACTACTTTGGTTTGAGGAAGGAATTACCAGAGGAGCGTTGCCCAGAGAAGCTGTGGCTTCCATATCCCTGGAAGTGTTCAGTGCCAGGTTGGATGGGGTTTGGAGCAACTTGGGCCAGTGGAAGGTGTCCCTGGCCACGGCAGGGAGTTGGAATGTGATGAACTTTAAGGTCCCTTCCAATCCAAACCATTCTGTGATTGTATGATAAGGAGGCAGCAATTCCAGCTAGCTTTAAAATGCTTGGTGGGCTCTGGATGCAGCTGGATAGACTGAGCTGCTTGGAACTTTTAATTTCCAACATTTCTTCAATGTCTTCTCACCATTAATCCACTTCCTCAGCCATGAGCAGTAAATGGGTGGTTCTGATTTAAGTATCTTCACTTTCTGTTCTTCACATTGTCTCGCATTTCTTGGAGACTTCTGGGCACAGGCAGCTTTCTGTGCTTTGTGAAGCAATACAAAGGTGGAGAGAGGATGAAGAGCTCTGCCACTCTCCCTTCCCAGCTGGCAGGAGCACAATACTCACTGGAAGGAAGCTCGGCAGGACTCTGATTTTAAGGAAGGATGCATTTGCCTGTCAGAGGGCTGAGTTTTGAGCTGTGTTCAAAAGCTCTATCTCTGTGTTGTGCTGAAGGAAGAGGAGGGGTTGCTGGATCCCAGGTGAGCTGGGAGTAGGTGCATGCCCCTCACAAAGCAATCCATGCAGTGCAGGTGATTGCAGAGGTGTGGATAAACTTCTGAGTAGTCCATACTGAGGATAGGTTTTGTTCCATAGGTGCTGGCAATGAATCATAGAATCCTAGAATGGTTTGGGTTGGAAGGGATCATAAAGCTCAGACAGTTCCACCCCCTGCCATGGGCAGGAATACCTTCCACTAGCCCAGGTTGCTCCAAGCCCCATCCAACCTGGCCTTGGATCCTGCCAGGGATGGGGCAGCCACAGCTTCTCTGGGCAATCTGTGCCAGGGTCTTACCACCTCACAGGGAGTTTATTCCTATTAGGCCATCTAACCCAGCCCTCTGTCAGGGTGGAGCCAGACCCCTTGTCCTGTCACTCCAGGCCCTTGTTCAAATCCCCTTTCCAACTTTTCTCTAGGTCCCTTCAGCTACTGGAATGGACAATTAGGTCACCTCAGAGCTTCTCCAGGCTGAACAATCCCAGTTCCCTTACACCCCCTTCCCTCAGTCTCTCCCAGCCTTTTCCTAACTTTGAAGCATCTATGGCATGAACAGTCACACCTACAGCACCCAGTTTTTAGCAGTTATTCCAACTCGTGTGAGCATGAATCTCCCAGGATGTGTGGTGCTAGGCCAGGTCAGGCTCCTGCCTGTGGAAACCTGAAAAGAACAAGGTGCCTGATGCTGAGCTTTTATTTTGGGATTTTCACCTCTGCCAGAGGCTCAGTCTCTCAGTAGGGACAGTAGAAAATAGGATGAAAGTTGCAAGGAAACTACTGGTCCATATAGCCTGGGAAGAGTTGTCCTCCCCAGGGCATGTTCTGCAGGGTACCTGTTCTGTCTCTGCCAAATCCTGCTCTGCCTGATCCATTTTTTAAAATTGTAGTCCTCTTCCAAACTCCAGAGGTTGCATGTGGTCAGTTTAGCCTTTTGTGCAAGAAGAATTCAATTGTGGAGGAAATTCTGTCTCACTTAATCTTCCTAATTCCCAGAGCCTGATTTGCTAATAAGAAAAATGTGGACATATATAAATGTTTGTTCCCCATCAAGCTCCCCTCCTGGGGCACCAGCCATGGGATATATCCTGTTTAACGGGGTGGAGGAACTCAGTCACCCCAAAACACATTGCCAAGAGGATGACATCTAGAAAAGCACCATGCAAACCCCAGCGGGTTTCATTTCCTGAATTTCCCTTAGTTAATGCATATATAAGTAAGGCAATTAAAACACATTGGGCTTATTTCAAATAGATAATCTAATTATCAGCTTGATTAAACCATATCAAATGAACAGTTCTTGTGATTCGGCAGCTTTGTTCTAATCACTGCCAAAGCAGTAGGAGCTTTAATTAAAAGCCTCAAAAGTGGCAGACCAGTGTCAATTGAGGGGAGTTACAGCCCGAATCCTGATTGCAGGGAAGAGCAAACCCATCCTAGGTGGATGCTGATAAAAAGATCAGCTCTTTGCTGCCAATAAATGGAATTTGACTATTTTGTAAATACCATTGAATGAAAGTAATTGTCCTTTGCTGCTGTTCCTGGTGCTCAGAGACAGACCTCATTAAATCTATTCCACTCTCACTCATTTACACTGACATTTTTAATGTCTGTAGGTTGGTATCACCCAGCCATATCCTGTCTCAGCCTTGGACCTACAAACTGTAGGCTGCAGAATTTCTTAATTAAAAATAGGTTACTGGATAACTCAGGAAGCCCAGGCTTCTTTTTCCTGCCATGAATGTGTCTTTAGGACCTCTCTGCCCATCGTGATTTGCTGTTCAATGCCCACAACTTCTATAAAACACAACTACAGGGAATGACAGGAGCAGTGGGCAGCCAGGTTCCAACCTGCACAGGGATTTGCATGTATTTCATTTATTAATGTTGGCAGGTCTCTGCTTAATAGCCCAAGTTTTCTTTTCACCTGAGTAGGTGGACTTTTTGTTTTTCTTTTGCCTAATTGTCTCAGAAAATGAAACTGGAACAGCCTGCCTGTATCAACATGCAGGCAGTCACAGGCTGGAGGTTGTTTCTGCTCTGTGTCCTGGACCAGCCTTCAGATTTTGGAGATCTGATGGGAATTTGTAAGGTACTAGGACAGCATCAGTGGAAGAGGGAGCTGGGTGAACAGCTCTCTGTCCGGACCCAGCTTTCCCCAGCTGCTGTGGCATTTGCCATCACCACTTTGCTTTTAATTGCTGTCGTGTTCCATGGCTTAATATTAAACCACATCTAATTGCATCCTGTCTCTTAATTGGCTTAACTGGCCATCACCCAAATACACTCTGCTGTATAGAAACAAGCTTTCCCAAATATTTCCTAATTGGCAGTTGGTGCTTTGTGAGGAGATGGGACCCTCTCAGCGATATTAATAGATGTTTTCTCCCGTTCGTTCCCAGGATTGGACATTGATCCTATGACGCATGCCCGGAAAAAACAACTTTTCCTTCTGAAACATCCAGCTGGTTCTGCTGGCCAGGCCTCGTCGCCAACAGGCAGCAGGAGGATGGACAGGGCCAACGCAGAGCAGCGGGATGGAGATGCCTCGGAGGCTCCAAACTGTCCCAGTGGGTTTGTAGGGAATAACAAAAGCAAGAGTTTGCGTGAAGTGCGAAAGACGTACCCGCTGCGGAGGCGGCTGCCCCCCTCGGTGAGCAAAAAGACCTGCAAGGTCCTCCTCACCAGGCTGGAGGATGTGGCTGGCTCTCTGTCCAAACAGACCCCAAGCTGTAAAAAAAAGCACCTTCCCAGCTGGGTTGAGGATTTGGGATCTGCTTTGTTCTCGGAACAAGTTCAGCCTGTGGGAGCGGGCAAGAGTGAGTCATCTGGGGAGAAGTGCACAGTAACTTATCCCGGGCCGGAGCAGGACTTTGATCCTGCTCCCTCGGAGCCCAGGAAGCGCCGGCTGGCCTCGCTGAATGCCGAGGCGGTGAACAACCTGCTGTTCGAACGGGATGATGGCTTGTTATCTGGCAGGCGCTTCCACAGGGACTCTGGGAAGGCTGCTGGGGACTGTACCCTCAAGGGCTTGCAGTGCAAAGCCAGTGACAACTGGCCTGCCCTGGAAAAACCGGCTGTGAAAACAGGGAAAGGAAAGAACCGGCATGAGCCAAGTCAGAAATGCAATAGCTGTGAGCATTCGATGGATGAGGTCTTTGATGATGGGGCAAAGAGGGAGGATGGTGCCATCTCCTACCATCCCACCCCAAAGAGACTGGCCAGCCTGAATGCCGTGGCCTTCCTGAAGCTGACCCACGAGAAAGACCAACCCCTGAAACAGAGGAGTAAATCAGACGTAGAGGGCAAGTCCGAGAACCACTGTTCGAAATCTACACTCAAATGGGCCAAAGCCGGACGGAAGAACTGTGTCAAATCCAAGAAGGAAGTGGCTAGCTTAAAAATGGATGGGCAGCACGGCTGGCAAGGCCAGACCCTGGGCACGTTTGGGAAAGGGGAGCAGCGGGACTCTTCCAGGCTCTACGGGACGACAGAGCCCGTCCCCTATGAGTCGCTGTCTGGCTCCTATGCCAGCACAGAGGGCTTCTACCACAGACTGCCTTTGCTCATGGGAGGACAAGCTTCCATGAAGCCGGAGTATGGAAGACCTGGAGAGAAATCCCCAACCCCCAAACAGGAATTTCATCAGCCTTCCTTTCCCGTGCAGCAGTTCCCTCCCTTGCCTGTGCCCGGGAATCACGCGGATTGTGGATGTCTCTATGAATCCTCAGATCTGACTCCGTTGAACGGGTTTTATGTTTATTATGGCCAAAGTGGATACAGTGGCTATTCCCCCTGCTCCATTTATCCCAAGGACGAGCTGTCGCAGGCTGCAACCTGCGAGGGGCTCCTGGTATCTTCCGGTTCCTTGCCATCAGGTGCTCATTTCCAGCCCCTGCACTGGTGCAGCTCTCCGTACTGCTGCGGGGAGGGAGCAGCCGTGAGCAGCTACAGCGTCTGCGGCATGGTGCATGTGCCGGAGGGCAGGATCGGCAGCGTGCATGCGGGACGGAACAGCTACCCCTACAAAATGCCTTTTGCAGCAGGTAAGGTGCAAAGTGCACGCAAATCCCGGTCGGCGTTCCTGGGAGAAGAGGGTGGCTCGGCGCGGTGCCTGCTTGCCTGGAGGCTGGTTCCCTCTGCGAGCAGTTCTCAGCTCCACAGCCGAGCTGCGGCTTGGAAGGGATCCGCCTTCCAACCTCCCCTTCCCCCGTTTTTTGCCCGGAGGGTTTTTCCCACTGAAAGGTCTTGTTGGTGTGGAAAGCAGAGAATCGGTGAAAGGATTTTGGCAGCGAGAAGTTGACTCACGGTTTGTCACGCTGGAGCTAAGGCTGAGCTTTGATCTGTGTAAAACGAGCAGGGTTCAGTTCCTGCACGCCATCCCGCTGTGCCACTCTGAGCGGAGGGTCGGGAGCACACCGGGATGAGTTACTCCTCCCATCCCAAAGCCTCGCTCGGGCGGCTGAGGCATCCTCATAGAGCCTGTGGAGAAGCAGGCATTGCCTCTGCTGTTAGACTCGGTGCCATCTGGGGGTTGCAGGCTTTTTGGATTCCGTGGATCGATCAGAGCTGGCAGGGCTGCATAGGGAGTTTCACTGTGGTGGTCTAAGTGCCAGGCGCACTGTTAGTTTGGGAATTCTTGATCCCATCTTTGCCGTCCGTGTCTGACAGTGATGCACTGTAATGAGGAGTGGTGAGGGGGTATGGGAACGTCCTTACCTTCCGGGCTCTCCTCTGTCCCCGCCTGCTTTTCAGACTTCCTGCTTTATCTCGGAGCTTTGCCTCTGCCATTGAAAAGTACCTTTTTAAATATTTAAGAGGGGAGTGCTGTGTGGGGGTTATCAGACACCAGTACAGTGTGTAATGCCAGGCTGGACAGTGCTGCAAACAGTCGGTCTGTAGAGGAGGCTGCTCTCCAGCTGCTGGGAGTGCCAGCATGGGATCTTTCCACTAACCACGTGTTCCAGCCAAGAGCTGGCATGACTTACCCACTGAGAACAGATTTTCAGGTAGGTGGATGGAGTTTTGGTTCAAGCGAGGCTTTGTCATCTTCCGTTGTAGGAAGCTGCTGAAGCTCAGGAGCGTTTGGTTGAAGTGTAATTTCTGTTTTCCCGAAATATCCCTGCTGTCATGGTGCTGCTTCCTACGGCAGCAGCCGGACGGGGCTTGCTGGTGGCTTCAGAGGAGAATGCTCACAAGACAACCAGCTCAGCAGTGTGTTCTTGCCTGATAGTTTCTGTGTAGTGCCCCGAGGTAATACCAGTCTACTTTGTTCCTCAGCTTTTGCATGCTAGTGCCTCTGATTTTGTGCAGCCAGAAGGATGCAGGCAGTGCAGACAGAGTATTTTCCAGAGCTCAGCCCTCCCTGTGGATGGGTGATTTCTCCTGGTGCTGGCAAGGGCAGCAGCAGTTCCAGGAGTGGGTATTTGCTAGTGTGTCACCCCGCTACTGAGGTCCCCCTTGCTGTGATTTCCTTGCTGGGAGCAACTTGGATTTAAAAACCTATAACACCAGAATCATTGAGATTTTGGGTTGTGGATTGAAGAATATAAGGAGGTCTCAGAGAATATTGATGGAGCCTTAGGCTTAGGGATTGATTTTTATATAATTATGCACCTCTGAAATACTTTCCTTCTACAGAGTGGGACATTTTAGAGAACTGAAGGAGCACTTCCCATCAGAGAGGGATCCAGTCTGACATGCCGAATGCTGTGTGGTTACATCTGTCTGATTTGGTGTCTTCCAGGTGTTTGTATGGAAATATCAGTGTCTGTGTGCTACAAATCCAGGGACTGGGTTGTGATCTTGGGTGATGGTTGGGCAGTGTGGAAGCAGAGTGGTGGAAAGGAGCTGGGACAGGCTGTGAGAGCTGCTTTAGTGCCAGTGCCGTTGGAGAGGCTGGAAGTGTGTGTGACCAAGGAAGGAGTCCCAAGGGTGTGAGCAAGGGCAGTGCTGCACCAGGGCTCTGACATTCAGTAGAGATTTTTGTGAAGCTTTATCCTGCTCTAGCTCAAGCTTAAAAGCTGCTTTTGTAAGCAGAATACCTGAGGGGTGATTCCTTGCTCCATGTGTCCTGTGTCTGCATCCTGATGTCTGGGCACTCTCGGGAGTTCCTGTGGCATTTGCTACTTGGGGTTGATTTGATTGATTGATTGATTGATTGACTGATGAGGATGATCTGTGGCATCCCTTGCACTCACAGCTCCGCAGTGGCTTGGCTGCAGCCCTTAGGGAAGGTAAGGTGGGGAGGCAGGAGTCCCAGCACTTTGGCTGGAGCTGTGTGGCTTTGGGTGGAATTTTCCCTTCAGATTTGTAAGCTGTGGTCTGAGGCATCTCCTGGAGCCTGACTGGAGCTGTGCTTTGGTCACCCCAAAAAGCACAGTTTGCTGTTTAGGGAATAGGGGTGCATCACATATTGCTCCAGGGGCTCTTTTCCTGCTGATAGGTTGTAATTATAACTGGTTCTTCCATTGGCCTGGGTTGAGGCTTGTCTGTGAGTCCTGAGCAGAACAAGGTGTTTCTGGGATGCTCTGAGAGGCAGCGTCAGCCAAATTCCAACCTGCTGAGGTTCTTGTGTCTCCTGCAGGGACACGGTTTTGCTGAGGATGCAGCATCTTGTGGTTGTGTTCCACTTTGTTTCATCTTTCTGGACTTAATTTGGAGAATCTTCTCAATTTTCCCTGATTAGTAGATTTTGGCTTTTTGAAAGAAGCTGGCTGCTTTTGGCAGTGTGATTTAATCCTTCTCATTGTTTCGATAAGCCTTTTATTTATTTTATAAATATTGACAGGCTGGAACTGCTTTAGACACTGGCCAGCCTTGTGTGTATTCCTGGCTGGCATTGCTTGGGATTCAGATGGGTTTGTTGTGGTGCAGTGTCATCTGCGGAGCACTGGAACACGCAAGCTCGGAAATGGCTTTGCTTTTACAATCCAGTGACAGTGCAAAATGAAATTACAGCCTGGAGAGTCTTTACAGCTATAATGCAATAAAGGGGATTTCGGGCAAAAGCGGCCGTGGTGTGGGACAGTCCTGGCTGTGTAGTTTGAGATGAGATCCGTGACTCATTTCTTGCCTTCCCTTAGAAGGCTGCAAGTCTCTGGACCAGCTGAACCTCACAATCCCGGTGGCAGGACACCCCGCGTCGCCTGCCCACCCGCTCTCAGGATGTCCCGTGCCCAGCGTGCCGCCGGCTGCAGAGCCCGTTCCTCACCTGCAGACCCCCAACTCTGACCCTCAGACCATGGCCCGAGAATGTCCTCAGAGCTCCAAGCCTCCCAGCGGCTCCAAGTCCGGGCTGCGGAATACTCCGGGCTGCCTGCACGCCTCCAACAGCAAAGCGGCGGGGGGCCATTCCCACCCCAAGCAGCAGCGGATCAGCCGGCGCAGAGCCACCAACGGCTGGATCCCCGTGGGCACGGCCTGTGAGAAAGCCGTCTATGTCGTGGTAGGTGTCTGGGTGCTGGGGCTGGGCTGGGACAGCTGCCTGTGAACCTCCAGGCGTGAAGGCTTGGGAGCTCTGGGGCTGGCTTCCAGCTGGAGATGGTCACTAGGTGCTGTCTAGAACCTCCTGGTGAAATTCTGATGGGAGCAGAGGCAGTGCTGGCTCTGTTCTCTGTGTGCCCTGGTGTTACCTTGCACGGTGTGGTTTGGGAGGGGAGGAGAACCTGCTGCTCCTGTGCTGGCCTCAGCTCAAAGGTGACAGATCCTCCCAGCTCTGGCATGTACAAGGGTGGTACCTGAGGCACGTGGGAGTCCATCCTACTGGGATCATCCTCCAGCTGCTTTCTCTTGGGTAGGGCAAACCTGTCTGAGAAGCTGAGGGTTGTTCTAGCGTCAGTTAGAGGAATTAAAAGGGGCACATCGAGAACCAGCTCTCATAAGGTGGCTCTCACTTACAATGCCTGTAGCCCCACAAGCCCCTCTGTAGCCTCAAGTCCCAGTGCACAGAGGACTTGAGACAGTAAACTGGCTCCCAGGTGAAATTTTTCTAGCACCCAAAATCCCCTTTCTTGTAATTTGCATGGTGGCATGGCCAGTTGCTTCTCCAGGGATTTCCTCTCTGTACTTTCCCATTTGTTGCATTCAGGGGCTGAGACTGGTTCCTTTAAGATAGAAGATTTCCTGCCAGAGAATTCAATTAGGTCCAGTCAAGTCCACTTCAATTGCAAGGGAGGGCAATGTCCTTCGTCCTGTTAAAGCATAAGAGCTTGAAATGGGCCCCACATGGTGTCTGGGAAGGTGGGACAAGGCACTGATGTGCAGTAGATGTCAGGAGGAAGGAGGGCCATGGTCCAGGCAGGATCTGTGCTGCTGCTTGGTGTGGTGACACAACCTCGGGCTGCTGAGAGCAGCAACCAGGGCAGGTTTTGTAGCTTTAGCCTTTAGGACTGTGTCCAGGTGCCAAGGACTGTGCCAGAATGAAGCTTGACAATGCCAGGGACTGGCCTTGTGCATCCCTCCCTCATGCTGTCACACCCCAAAGGAGCAGCAAGGTGTTAATCTCAAGATGCTTCCAATCCTGCCTGGGAGATCTGGCAGGAGGTTAAACCATCCTGCTCAGACATTCTGAAATGAAACTCGGAGCAAAAGCAAACTAAAAACCCCTGCTTCATAGTCCCAAAAGTGATTATTTTGTACTGTCAGAGAGTACAAAGGAATCGTTGGCAGTCCTGCTAAGGAAGGCTTTGTGCCACAGCCTTCCTGCCACTCCCTGCCCTGCTTTTGTCAAATATTTCATGTTTTATTGGGTTTTTACCATGTTTGTATCAGAAAAACAACATTCAAAACACACCTAGTTTTTGGTGCCTTTGAATGGGAGGGAAAAGAAGGCCTCCAGGTAGGCAGGTGGAAAGGTGATTTTCCTGAAGGTTGTGGTTTTGCGTGCAGAACGGAAGGAGCGAGTGTGTTTCAATTGGAAATAAGAGTACTAATGTCAGCAATTAGGGCTTTTGTGAGATGTGCTGTCCCCCTGGTGAGCTGCTCCCCACTGCCAGCACTGTGGAGGAGAACCACGAAGTCGCCCTTTGCCTGTTGATTGGGGTTGTTTTGGTTCCTGTGTGTGCAGAACGAGCCGGAGCCGGCCGTGCGCAAGAGCTACCAGGCTGTGGAGAGGGACGGGGAGATCATCCGGGTGCGGGACACTGTGCTCCTCAAATCGGGGCCCCGCAAGAAATCCATGCCCTACGTCGCCAAGATCTCTGCACTCTGGGAGGACCCCAAGACAGGTACTGTGCCAGGAGAGTGTGTGTGTGCCCAACAGAGCGAGCTGGAAGCAGGGAAGAAAGGGATCTAGGGAGAGCTGCAGGCTGGTTGGGGTACCAGGGTGGCGGAGAGGAGATGAGCGCCATGGCTTCCATTTGGATTGTTCCAGGAACTGAAATGCTCCTTAATCACTCGTCTGGGGCTGATAAATAGAAATCTTGCTGGATATGAAAGCACAGAATATTTGCCAAGTGCCCATCTTAGCAGCCCTCTCCTGTATTATTTCATTGCTCAAACATCGGGGGAGCTGCTGTTCGCTCCAATCCAGCATCTGGTCTGGGAGCTGTTGGGAACAGGGCTCTTCTGCAGGAGCTCTGATGGACCCCAGTAGAGCTGGGGATGGGAGTTGTGGGTACTTATCACCATAAGATCTGGTGTCTGACTGGCAATCCCTGAGCCAAGGATGCTGAGCCAAATGCTTTAAAGTAGAGGTTGTGCTTAAAAGGGGGAAAAGAAACCCCAAAAATTTTGTGTAAAAGACATAAATCGAGGTATGGTGAGGCCCATTGTGGTTGTGTCAGTGCAGCAGCAATTCTGCCCTGAACCTAGGAATCAATGCTGCAAATTCACACCTTTGGACGAGCATCTTTTCCAGTTTGTGTGCTGAATGGATTCTTTTTTCAGGTGGAAACATTTTATTTTTGAATCTTTGGGGAGCTTTTTGTGCTTGACTTCCTTGGGATGTTGTAACCTGAGTAGAAGGAGGCGAAGGCGTAGTGGAAAAGCAACATGACCGACTCCATGCAGCTTCTTGCTGTAACAAAGGGACACCTAGTTCAGCATGAAATATTTATCAGCCACAGCTGCCTCTCCGTGAGCGCTGTGGGAATGAAGGGGATGGAGCAGCAGGAGGAAGCCGGGAATGAGTGGGAAAACACTCGGAGAAAGCTGAGGCTTGACTTGTTGTAATCCGTCCTGTTGCAGGGGAGCTGATGATGAGCCTCCTGTGGTATTACAGACCGGAGCACACTCAGGGAGGCCGCAACCCCAGCATGCACCAGGTGAGTCCAGATGGGGCAGGGCATCCCGGGCTCTCTGTGCTCCTGCAGGAGGAGGGGACTGCCCCAACATCTCCCTGCATTCCTGGGTGGCCTCAAGCTGAGTTACAGCGGAGCGCTTTTGGCTGTGATGCTGCTGTTGCCAGATGTGTTGAGTGGTGGTGTCCTATAGTTGGGCTTTTCCCCCAGATTTATTGTCCTGTGGAGAAAATCTGGGCTCTTAAAAAAGCTGCTGAGTTCCTTACATGGGGGCTCTAACAGAAACTGCTGAGTGTTGATGTTTCTCCCTTTAATCTGAGAAAATTCGACATATTAAGTAAAAAGTAATTTTGACTATTACCTTAAGAATAAGGAAGAATAAATTTATACTAAATCAAGATCAGACACCTTTCCAAAAGCATATTCTAATTCCTACATGACTGCAGAGCCTGATGCAGAAGTTCCTGCTGCCATTTTGCAGGAAACTGAAGTGCCTGTGTCATGTGCTGACTTTTAATAAATCCCTTAATCTGCTTCTTAAACTACAAAAACGTGTTAGTTTTGTACAGAAACGTGGATGCATCATCCTTGTCCTGCATAGATTTATGATGAGAACTAAAGTCTGACTTGAGGATGCTGTGCCAGGATAATGGAGTTGCTTTTTAAAGAAAAAAACGTGTGGATCACTGTGACTTCATGCCTTGCTCTGTTTTGTATGGACTTGTGTTGGGTGACAGAACAAGCTGGTTTTAACTGGGAATGAAGAATTCACTGCTGTGTTCAACCCAATTTTAAAAACTTGTTGCTTTCTTAATTTCTATTACTTTTTTAAAATAAAAAGGGAGGGAGGGTTTGAGAGCAGGAGTTGGGAGCAGCCAGGAAATTTTAACTGCCTTGCTTGCAGGGCACAGGTGAGTTTCTAAACCAAAATGTGGCACTTTATAAATGAAAGGTGAGTGTATCCAGTTGCGTTTCAGTCCAGGGAGAATGCCAGGAGGAATTAAGCCAGGTTTTTGCAAACCCATTTAAATTACACAATACTTCAAACAAGAGAGAGCTTGGGCTGAGGGCTGGGCCAGGCTTGCCAGGGTGACTCAGGTAGTTTTGACTCAAGGAGTAAACCAGAACCCCAAGGTGCAGAAGGCAGGTGCAGCATTCCCAGTGTCCCTGATCGACCCTGTCCCCAGATGTTCACCCTTTTGTGAGTTTTCCCTTCCAGCAAAGCAGAAATGGAGCCTGCAGGGAATGCTTCCAGACTTGTGCAGAGCATCCATGTTCCCAGAGATCATCTCTGCTGATCTAACCATACCTGAAATCCTTCTCAGTGGCTCTGTCCAGGTTACCTTATGTATAACCAACCCTGCCTGCTGCAGAGCCAAATTCCCTAAATTACTCTGGGAAAAATTGAAGAGAAGTTTGCCAATAGAGGTTGTGGCTGCTCCTCCTTGGATGTGTTCAAGGCCAGGTTGGACAGGGCTTGAAGCAACCTGGTCTAATGGAAAGTGTCCCTGCCCATGGCAGGTGGTGGAATGAGATAATCCTTAAGGTCCCTACCAACCCAAACCATTCCAGGATTCTATTCCATGATTCTGAAAAAGGCTGTTGCTACTTCTCTCACTAAACCAGCCTTTTTAATTGAATTGGGAGGAGGAAGTGATTGGACAAGAAGGGTTTCCTTAAGTTTTGATGTAAAGATGGATTAGAGAATCCAGGAGGAAAGGGGAGACCGAGGGGTGCAGCCAGCCATGGCCTTGCTGCTGAAGAGCTTTGTGACATTGGAAATTCATGGGGTATTGGAGCACTTGGTCTCACAAAATGTGCTGGGTAGGGTGAGATGGAGGGAGAGTCAGTGCTTTGCTCACTGTTTTTGGATAAAAATGTGCACAGAGCACACAGCAGGTGTCTGAGTTGCGTGGGACACTGGCTCTGAAGAGTATTCACCGTGGGCATGCTGTGGTGACTCCATGGTAAGGTGATGGGTGAAGATGCAGAGCTCGCCCTTCCCTTTCTGGGTGGGTGAGGATGTGGAGCTGGCCGTGCCTCCCGGGGCTCCGGGCCAGCTGGGTGACCTGTCCCCTCCTCTCCTCGCACAGAATGAGATCTTTGCGTCGCGGCACCAGGACGAGAACAGCGTCGCCTGCATCGAGGAGAAGTGCTACGTGCTGACCTTCGCAGAGTACTGCAGGTAGGTGGAGCTCTGAACCTGCTGCACTTCCCGAACCTCCCCCTGCCTCCAGCCTCTCTCACCCTGCCCGTTTCCAGCCAGCCCAGCTGTCCCAGCCCCGCGGGCTGTGGTGTGGCTGGAGCTTCTCCTACTCCAGATCCATTACATGTCTGGGTTGTATAAGATCATGGAATTGTTTGGGTTGGAAAAGACCTTTAAGATCATCGAGTCCAGCTGTTCCCCTGGAACTGCCAAGGCCACCACTAACCTGTGTCCCCAAGTGCCACATTTGCACAGCTTTTAAATCCCTCCAGGGATGGTGACTCCACCACAGCCTGTTCCAAGGCCTGGCCACGCTTTCCTTGAAGGAATTTTCCCAGTATCCAACCTAAACCTCCCCTGGAGCAGCTTGAGGCTGCTTCCTCTCAACCTCTCCCTTGTTCCCTGGGAGCAGAGCCTGACAGTCTTTGGCTGCACGCTCCTGTCAGGGAGTTGTGGAGAGCCAGAAGGTCCCCCCTGAGCCTCCTTTTCTCCAGGCTGAGCCCCCCCCCAGCTTCCTCAGCTGCTCCTGGTGCTCCAAACCCTTCTCCAGCCTCTTGTGATCCTCTCAAGGGACTCCCAAATATGGATGTTTGTATGACCACTGCATGTGGTTTCAAGGAAGACAGGAACAGGTGTACAGGAAAACATGGAACTTGGAAGAGATCCTATATATCCATCCCTTGTGGAGCACAGGTGCCAGACTACCCAAAAACCTGCTGATACAAGTGCCAGTGTTTGTGCTGGACACCAGATCCTGGAATTTTGGCAGCAGCACCCCTTGGAGCAGTGACTTGGGCTGTTATAGTCAGCTCTTGCTGACTGAATTTCAGCTTTCTCAGTAAGAACTTCCCAGCATCCATATTCCAGCCTGCTATCCTGTGATGGATACACAGGGCTGAAGGAAAATTTGGACTGGATGGGGCACAAACCAATAATGCAAACCAATGCTTTAAATCTCTTCAGTTCTGCTGGGTGCATCTTGTGGTCTGTGTAGCCCAGCCACAGAGGGGATGCCTGAGGCCTCCTCCTCAGCCTGCTCCTTGCCCAGGGCTCTGCTCTTGGAATTTCTAAAAACAAACTTGTGTACAAACTCATTAGAAGCTGAATTTTGATCTTTCTTTTGAGAACACTAAAAAACCCCAAACAAACAAAAAAAGCCAACCTAACCCCAAGAATAACAAACCAAACAAAGCCAACCAAACAAAATCCCCCATCCCCAGCTTTGGATCAGAGCAGTTCCTTTCCATTCTAACACCCCAGTCTTCTGGAACAGCTACTGGCAGGAATTCTTTCATGCTCTTGTGGGTCAGGTCACCTTTGAGAGATGTTCCCTGAAGGCATCTCGAATTCTTTGTTTGCCTAAACATTGGTTGATAAGCATTTATTAGGGGCTAATTAACAAAAATGAAGCCAAAGCAGTAAAAACAAAGTTTTGAACCTTTTTAATTTAATTGCTATCAGCTTTGGTGCTGTACGATATCCACCAGTATGGAAATACAAACTTGTGTTGCTTCCTGCAGGAGTTCTCTTTGAACAAGGCTTTGTCCACATTCCCTCCCTTCCCCTTATCCTCTAGCAGCTGCAGTTGTGGCTCCCAGCAGGACACGGGCAGCAGGAGAGGGAATGAGTTCATGGTCCCCAGCACAGGAAGGACATGGACTTGTTGGAGCGAGTCCAGAGGAGGCCATCAGGTTGATCAGAGGGATGGAGCACCTCTCCTATGAGGAGAGGCTGAGAGAATAGGGATTGTTCATCCTGAAAAGTGAAGGCTTTGGAGTGACCTAATTTCCCCTTCTAGTACCTCAAAGGAGCCTACAGGAAAAATTGAGAAAGACTGTTTACAAGGGCCTGGAGTACGAGGATAAGGGGGAATGGCTTCACACTGCCAAAGGGCAGGGATAGATGGGCTGTTAGGAATAAATTCTTCTCTATGAGGGTGGTGAGGCCCTGGCTCAGAGAAGCTCTGGCTGCCCCATCCCTGGCAGGGTCCAAAGCCAGGCTGGATGGGGCTTGGAGCAACCTGGACTAGTAGAAGGTGGAACCTAGTGAAAGGTTCCTGCCCATGGCAGGGGGTGGGAGTGGATGAGCCATAAAGTCCCTTCCAACCCAGAGCATTCCAGGATCCTCTGATAACTCTTCCGCTGTGATTGCCCTGCAGATTTTGTGCCTTGGCAAAGCGTCGAGTCGAAGGGATCCCGGGCAGGAAAACCATCATGGTTCCTCCCTCGGAGGAGTATTCCACCCCTCTGCACCGCAAGGTGCCCGAGGACACGGACCCCGAGCTGGTTTTCCTCTGTCGTCACGTCTACGACTTCAGGCACGGGCGCATCCTGAAGAACCCACAGTAGCACAGCCCTCGGGCCGGAGCGCGGCGGGAGCGGGCGGCACCGGAGCGCCCGTGGCCTGGGACACCTGGGCACTCTCCCCCACCTCGTGCTGCTGCAGGTGGGAGCGCCCAGCGCTCCATCCTGGGACTCGGGAGCGTGCGAGGAGCAGAGCCCATGGAGGGAGGCAGCAGTTGAAAGCACAGCACTTCATTAAAAGCATAAATGAAAAATATATACGTAAAAAATAAATATATGTATATAGATATAGGGATTTGCATAAGTAAATCTATATCTATATATGTATGTAGAGCTGCATCTATTTGGGAAGGGGTTGCAGGGGATAAAAGCCAGGAAGCAGTGCAGAGCCATGGCTGGGGGAATGGCGGGGAGGTGCAGGAGGGATGTGTCAGTGCAGTGTTTGTTGAGTCTGGCTGGGACAGTCGGTGGTTTTCAGGCCCTGAACTGAGCCCACTTCTTGGCAGAGCACAGGAGAGTCTCCTTGGTCCCACAGGACAGACTCTGAGGATTCCCACGGTGAGAGCTTCAAAATACAGCTTTGGGAGCTGCCTGGGTGCAGAGTGGTCCCAGCCTTGTCTCATGCTTGGATAGGCATTGCTCCATCAGGGGAAGAGGTGACCCCTGTTCTTCCCCATCTTTTCCCTCCCCTCACCTCGCTGCTCTGTGATTCACCACCTAGACTGGGGCTTGGAGCCCGCTCCATGGTGGAGCAGAGGGAGCTGGCAAGGTGGCAGGTGTCACACCCCAGCGTAGGGTTAGAGCTGGTCCTGTCCCAGGTGTCCTGACCGAGCCCACGGGATTCTGTGCCCCATTCCCAAGGCCCAGCACTCACCGGCACTCGTCGCTTGGAAGCTTGGAGCTCACAAAGTGGGCTCTGCTGGGGAGAACCGTGTTTCCTCTTCTCTTCTGAGTGTTGCTCTTCCTCTGATGGCTCAGGGGGCCCTGGATTTTCTCTTTCTTCCCAGTTTGTTTCCTGTAATGTCGTTTACAGACCCTGCTTATCCCCGTGTGTCTGCAGTGGGAAGAAGCCAGAGGGGGAAGTGGCAAACCCTTTTCTTGCGTGTTTTTGGCTTTTTAAAATTCCTTCCCCACGTGACTGTCCTGATCCTGGGAGTGCTGTTGAAGCCATCAGCAGCCTCTCCCCCTCCAAACTCATCCCGGTGTCCGAGCAAGTTCACCAAAGTGGCTTTGTGGCTCCTGAAAGGACCTGAGCATCGGGAAAGGTTCGCATGGACTGTGCGAGCCCCGCAGGTCCTGCCTCTTGCCTTACCTGTACAGATCCCAGACAGACCTTAGATCCCAGACAGACCTTAGCTTATCTCAACGCTAACTTGGAGTTAATCCCAAAGCAAACCAAAGGACAGTGTCACATCCTGGGGAGTCACTGCACCAGGCTGGGAGCCCAGCCCGAGATTGCACTAACTTACAGCAGAACCGACCCCACATTCCTGCTGGCTGGAGCTGCTCACTGAAACAAGGGATCTGCATTTTCCCAGTCTTTTGGGGCTTCTGAATTTGTGTTCCATGGTGGGAGTGTCCATTCTGCTTTAATGTCCTATCAGTGGAAGCAGCATTCCCTATACTCCCTGGGGACGCAGGGCTTGTCACCTTGCTCCAGTGGCCACGCACCTGCCCGGCCTGGAGAGAAAGCCCACGACATCCAATTCCTTACATGGAATAGTTCAGGCACACAAGAGCTCTCCAGAGATTTGCTCTACATACCAAAGAGGGGAACGTGTCCGGAGGCGATGGCTTGAGGGGGTGACAAGGTCTGGCACCCGCTGCAGTGGGTGGGCATCTCCCTGCAGCTGGTGGATGATTCCTGCTGGGAAATTCCTGTTTATTCCCACCTGCGTAGCCCAGGGAGAACACCCAGCTCCAAGAAGGGGGATCCCAGGTGTGCAAGCAAGAATTGTCAGGTGAAGCATCTTCTCTCACTTATACCTCAAGATACTGTTGGTGTCAAAGGGATTGCCCGGATCTCTCCTGAACAATTCACTTGGCACCCGGGGTCTCTTGGAATGATGCGGTGGGACTGTGTTGGGGTGGGAGGTGGTGGCACTTTGGGGACACTCGGATGAAGGGGTGCAAGGAGGCATTGGAGATCATGGTCTCTGATGCTTCTGGGGGAGGACATGAAGTGGTTTTCCCCTGTAGCAGGGAGGGAGGATGCTGGAGAAGTGGAGCTGCTCCTGCCCATGACACGGAGGGAATGGCAGCTGCCCGACCGTGGGGGGAGCACAGCAGTTGCACCCCACAGTGAGTGGAAGATGATGGGAAGCCCTAAATCCACGTGTTTGGCTTCATGGGGACTCCTTTGTCCCTGAGCCTGAAGCAGGAGAGCTGCTGTGGCCCTTTCTCCCTGGCAGTGGACACAGAATGCTGCAAGACCCACCAGGCGGGTGAGCCTGAGCACTGCTGCAGCTGGGCCCAGGTGTAAGACCCAGCCTTGGAACCACAGTAACTCACCGAAATTCCTCCTTCTGCCCCATCTCTCCCTTCTCCCACCTTGTCCTGGCTCCTCTCCAGGTAGCAGGGAAGTTATCCTTGCCCTGGGTCCATAACAGGCTCTGGTCCAGCTCTGGAGAGGACAAACCTGACTCTTCTCATGTTGAATCTGCTTCAGGCCATGAACATTGAGGTTCACGTGGTTGCTGATGCTGTTGTGCAAACAGCATGTAAATGAACTGAAATGTCTTATCCCTAATGAAAAGATTTCCTGCTTTTTTAATCTATTAGATATGGAAATATTTTTTGAAACTGAAAAATGCAGTCGGTAGAATTTAAATTGAAGCGTAATACATGTAAAATATATTTTAGTTGATAATTTTGTAAAATGCACTTTTTTGTGTCTCTTCCCTGGTTTCCCAGATCTGTATTTCATTGTTTACAGATGGAATGAGAACATTCCCTATTCCCTCCTTCTGTGAGAAATATATATTAGAAGTAATTCTTAAAAAATAAATTTGAAAAATCGTATTGATTTAGAAAACAAACCAGTGCTGGACTGTTCTTCCCATTCCTGCATGAACTTCCCACTTGGACCTGGTGGTTGCAGGAGTTAGGAGTGCTTGGGAGCAGATATGGGTGCTCAGGATTGTGGAATGAGCGATCTGTTGGGTTTTCCATGGACACAGAGCAAGTGGCAACAGGATAGGCAGGGACTGACTGACTTTTCTCCAGTCTGCTCTTGACAGCCACTGTCAATGGAATATTTGAGTCTCTGCTGTCCAGGCAGGGCAGGTGGTGGTGGCAGATCTTGTCTCAGGTAGGCTTCAGGAACCCCGAAGGAAGCATTTGGGAATGTTGCTTTGGAAAAGTGTCTCACTTGGAGCGCTGTCTCCACCAGCTTCTGCCATCTGAGCGTCACGGCCCCGTGGCACCAAGCGCCACATGCACCCTGAGGACAGCTCCAATAGCTGAGCCATCTCCACAGACATCCCAAATGGTCAAAAGGATTCCAAGGAGAAGAGCAGACAGGAGTCAAATAACCTGTTTGAGGGGCAGTTAGGAGCAGATAATGGGGTCAGGAGTACCTGGTGGGAGTGTCTGTGGCCACATGCAGGTGAGAACTGTTCAGGGGTGCTCCCAGCTCGTGACAGGGCTTGGGGGTGCAAGGCTGAAGGCACAGGCACGTGCAGGGGCATTGCAGGGGCTCCTGCACGCTCAGGGGGAGCAGCTCCCGTGGCCCTGGGTGGTGACACAGCCATTCCCACACAGTCCTGAGCCATGGCTCCTCTGGAGCTGTCCCACAGGCTCCTCCTCATCTTTCATGATTTCCATTCCATGTTGAGATGTTCAGCTGCTCCCTGGGGCTGTGGCTTTTGCACACTTCGGGAGGGAGGGGATGAGTTCTGGGAACAAAATGGGCAGAAGGAAAGAGTAATGTCTGACATGGAATTAGCTCCTAATTACAGAGAAGGGAGCAAGGGGCACGTGTGGCTTGTGACCTCAGTGCAGATTAGCTGGGCATGGCAGAACTGCATCCATAGCCCTTGGATAATCCATTGGACTCTGGCTGCATCTTTTTGAAAATTTGCAGCATCTTTTATCCCCAGATCACCTTAAGGAGATTCTGAGATGGTCCCATCAGATGAGCTGGGGCTGCTCAGTCCCTGTCCCCTTGCAGCCTTGCCAGCATCACACCTGTTCTTAAATTCCTGATTAAATTTCTTCCTAAGATTAGGGATTTTGCTAAAGGATCCTGGCCTTTTGCTTCCTGCTCCCAGCCTTGTGCCAGACACACAGACCTGGAGAAACAGATCAAACCAAGAGAATTCCTGAAAAAGGAAACCACAGTGATGAAGTGAATTCATTTGGGAATTTTCCTCCCGGGGGAGGAAGGAGCGCATCCAGGGACGTGTACATTTGTGAGCTGCTGTGGGATCACTGAGCACGATATTCCCAACCCCATGGCCTGGGATTTCTGCTGAAGAACCAGTTTGGGATCTTCCAGTTGGATTTAATGTGACCTGGTTACTGGGAGCCATCAGTGATGTGGGTGCCAGGAATGGAACAGAAACCTGCCCCTGTGCCTGACCCACGGCCGGCTCTGGTGCTTATCCAGGTGTCGATGCTCCCTCAGAAAGGTATTTCAGAAAGACAACCAAGAAAAAGCTTTTCTATCCCCACTCTCCCTGCGTGGTGAGCCGTCACCAAAAGGATAATCTGTGGCAGGCTGAAAAGTTGGGATTAATGTCAAACAAAATTGGATTTACTGTTGAAATCTGCTACCCGAGGGAGGCACGCGGAGCCGTATCTGGATCTCCTGGATCTGACATGCAGCAAACTGCTCTTGTATCATGACTGACGCTGCCAGGAGTGTTCTGCTGCCACTGTGGCAGAGCCCTTTTGGCCACAGGCTGTCCTTGGAGTCCCCCATGTGTCAGGAAGGCGTGGGCTCACCGGATGGAAAGCGTGAGGTGTGTGGCCATTGGAATCCCACCCAGCTTTGGCCAGCTGGGCATCCCCTGGCAGGTTTTGATGAACCAGCAGTGGTTTAGGTACCTGGCAGAGCCAACATGCTGTGTCCCATGTCTGAAGGTGACAGAGACTTGTGGCAATTGCAGGGAGAAGGAGACACTTGGGGTACTGGGAAGGAGCTGTTGGAGCTGTGGGCACTTCCAGAGGCTTTGGATAAGATTTGGGCACCAGGATGAGCACGCTGATAGGGTGGGAGCTGTTGAAAAGTGCATCCTGACCTTTGGGAATTAATCCTTCGAGAGGCACAGCAGTGTCCTGCAGATTCAAGGATGCTGGTGTGGCTCTTTGTTCTGCTTTGGAGCAGCTCTTTTTCCCAGGGAAAGTGCCAGCTGGTCTCCTGATGCTGCTGTGGGAGCCTTCTTGGGGCTTCCTCACCTCACTCCCCACATGTTCCAGCCAAGCAGATCCAGAGCAGCATCCAGGACTGGCTGAAGTGCCTTCCCACCTGGAATGAAAGCCACGAGCTCCTGCTTGCATTTAACTGGGGCTTTAATGCTGCTAATTATAATTGGCTGTAATTGTGCCAAAATCCCTGCGAGCCAAGAGACAGGAGCAGTTGGGACTGTCACATGAACGTGACAGAGTGTTCCAGCACCCGCCCAGCTCCGTCCCTGTCGATGGAGGAGCCGTGCAGGGGCTGGGAGTGGGATTTGTCCCATCACTAGTGGCAGGACCAGCCCTGGCAGGGTTGATGCCACACAAGGAAAAGGGATACGTGTCCCCTTAACCTGGTGGCTCCAGGGACCTGAGCGTGGGCAATTCCCTGTTTTAGTGTGCCCTTCTCACCCCATCCATAGGGGATAAACACTTGGCTCACCGAGCTGGGGGCTTGAGGGGAGATAATGGATAACTGCTTGTTAATCCCTACATGCCAGCGTTGGCTCTTGCTGCTCCATGCTGCTCCAAATGCTGCAGTGGCAGCACAGGGAGCCCCCAGCTCCGTTGGCACAGGCTCCATCCATGGGAAAGCAGCCGCAGCCTCACAGAGCCACTCTTGGAATGGCTCCTGTGCTGCCTGTGTCACTCAGAGCTGAATAAAAATGAGGTTGAGCTTTTCGTGTTCCTCTCCAGCTGCTGCTCCTGCCATGGCTGCATCCCTGTGCCCAAAACCTCAGGGTCCTGGAGCAGCAGTGCAGCAAGCCATTTTTCTGGAAATCAAGCTGGACATTCCTGGAGGAATTCTTTCCTGTGATAAAGCCCTTGGCAGAAAGGTAATTCCTCTCTGGCCCTTGGGAAGGGAGCTGTGCTGAGGAGCCACATGGGGACTGGCCAGGACTGCACTGCTTCAGCCTCCTGAAAAACCCCAAAATCCAGCTTAATCACCCCTTTATACATGAATTTTCCCTAAATTCCAAATGCCAGCCTGGAACACATGTTGAGAGCTCTGCAGGGCCACTGGGAGCGGTGCTGGGCAGTGCAAGAGACTGAGGCCAAAAGAAGGAAGAAAAGGAAAACAACGAGCCCAAAAAATCAGGGAACTGAGAAGGAATCAGGTGAGCACTGCCAGGTGTGCTGGGAAAGGCATCCAACCTCTCTCCATGAGTTCCATATGGGATGGGATTCACGGAGGCAGTGGGAAGCTGCAGCACAGCGGCCTCGGGGTTGTAATTAATAGTGGGAGATGATGATTAATAATGGGAGATAGTATAAAGGGGATATACCTGGACTGGGATGAAGCCAAGGGGCTGGCACAGAGCGAGGGGTCTCTTGGAGTGCAGCGTTGCCATAGGGATCCGACAGCTTCTCCGTCAGAGCCTCCGGCGAGAGCAGTTAATCCATTTTTAAGAGGAAAGGATATTTAATAAAGGGAACCATTTAAACTGGATTTACAAGGCACACTGAATGGAGGCCCCATTTATTCCGTGACTTCATATTTAATTTTAATATCTCTATAAACCTCTCCAGAGTGTTCTGCACAAACAAGCCGGAGCCAGAGCAGTTCGACCGCCCAGTGATTCTTAAAAGCAAATCAATTTAACAGGGCTGGAAAAAACCTGCCTCTCCAGGAATATTCTTCCGCTCTCGGAAGGAGCACCAGAATAGCTGTATTAGAAAACAACAAACAAGCTCTTCTGGTGGAGAGGGATTTTTGAAAGGATATGGTGCAAAGCGGGGTTGGGAGCCTCCGCAGCCAGCCGGGTTGTTGGGAATCTGCTTTGTTGCTCTGTTTTCTCTTCACTCATAAATAATGTAATTAATAATCATATAACTTCATCAATAATCCATCTTTTTCTGTAGCTCACTGCTACTCCCGTGCTGCTGCCTGAGCAGGGATGCAGTGACTGTAAAAGTCCATACAAAAGCTGGGATAGGGACGATGGCACCTGGCAGCATTTAGCACTCCATAAATGAGAAAAGGACAGGAAGGCAGCCAGATTTCCCACGAGGAAGCAGTTTGTGGCTGTTCCCAGAGCGTTTCTGCTTCCTGCATTGGGAATGTCGTGGTTTTGGAAGAATCAAGTTCTCTTGAGCTGGTGAGAAAACTCCTTTCTCCCTCTGCAACAGGTAAACTCTCCTGCTCCTCAGCGCCTAGCTCAGGGCACAGAGCAAATTCCCTGCGTTTCCTTTGTCCCTGGAACATCTCGTTTTTATTTCTTTTTAATATGTAGAGATTGTGCTGCACAAAGCTGGCTCTGATTTCTCCTCCATCTTTTGGATGGTCCCTGAACCCAGATTTAAGGAGCAGAGCAGGTGCCCCTGGCCACCACATCCCAGTCAGCCTGCGCAGCAGTTTTGTGCTCTCAGATCACAGAATGTTCCCTCACCTCCACTTAATCCCTTTTTTCCCCCTCTTTTCCCTTCCTCACAAATGATGCCCCTAGCAGGACACAGCATCCTCTGCTGCCCTGGGTCACAGAGATGGATTTCTCAGGGAGCAGGCTCTGGACTGCTCAGAGTGAGGGTGATTTAGCAATCAGATGTTTCTCCCTGTCCCAGGCTGGAGGATGTTTCTCCCTATCACAGCCAAAGATCCACGAGTGGGATGGGATTCGTAGCACATCAGATAATTAGTCTATAAAAAGGGAATTACATGGCATGTTAATGAGCACAGTTGAGTTTTGTTCTCACCTCCCTGCGAGATGAAGGCTGAGACTCCCTGTGGGAATTGATTTCCTCATGGGACCTCCCTGTTTCAGGAATATGATGTCCCAAAAGCAGCCCCATGGGTATGTGTGGGTCTGGAAACCAGGATCCAGGCAGGCAGCAGCCCCCCATTTCCAGGGGCAGACCCCTTGCTCTCAACCTATTTTTTTCCTAATATTTGAGCAAATTTTCTTGTAATTTAACTCTCCCAGTTAGTTTTCTTCTAAAACCTGGAAATAATGCAACTTTTTTTTTTTTTTTTAATTGATAGAGAGGAGGGAAAAAACCATTTTCCTCACTCTTTAACAGAAAGCATCAGTCTTCTATGCTCTGGAGCAAGAGGAGGCACAAACAGACTGATTTATTTCATTCTTCCTGATGTTTATTTTAAATCAGTCCTGTTGGGACAGATGTCAGGCCAGAATTCTTGCTGGAGTCACTTATGTTCTTTGATCTAATTAACAATGGCTCGTATTTTATAATAACTCATTTTTCTAATAATTAATTTTTCATGAGTGATGGCATTCACTTACTCTTTGCTCTTTGCCTTCCCCTGGATCCTGAGTTTCCTCCCTCATTTTTCTTCCTTTCAATGCTCATTTTCCAAACCACCTTGATGCTGATACATTTCAGGCTTGAAAGCACTGGAAATAGCTTTCCAAATATGCTGCATTTAGAGAAAATTTCAGATTAATTCTGCATGTTTATTCATTAAAAGGACCAGTAGGATCCTGCTGTGCACACATAGGGAATTTAACTTGGAAAAACAAATGGAGTGTGTACATAAGTGTGTGTCAGTAATAATAAAATAGGAATGATGCTGCTGTGATTCATTGACCCAGGATTTCCGACTGGAATTTACAGTGGGCTTGATCATAAACCCTCAGACTTTCCTTGGGAAGTGCCCCTGAAATACTCTGGAAAATGCTTTTAGGGATTACACAGCAATTTAAACAACATGCTGCCTAGGATGGCCTGAAGGCACAAAACTTCCCATTCCTATAAAATCCAGGTTAAAAATGGAAAATCCTATCAAGAAGAATAAGAAAAAGACCAGAATATTGAGAAGCTTTCCCCAATACCACAAGTGAAGATTGCACCTGATGATCTTGGAGGTCTTTTCGAAATTCTGGGATTCTGTGAGTCGGCCAGCCTGGACTCCACCCAGGCGTCACCGTTCCTCCGATGTCTGACTGTCCCCTCCAGGATAAATTTGTCCATGTTTCCAGACTGATATCCCCCTCTCGTTCAACTTATCCCCAAAGCTTCCCAGCACCCATCCGCCATCAGTCTCCAACATTCCCGTCAAATACTTTCCCTGGGGCCAAGCACGTCCTTCGCAGGCCATTATCACTCCTAGCACACGGAATGATGTTACAAACCCAAACAAGGTTCAGTCAAATGGGTCCTTATCGCTCCCTTTCCGGTTTGGGTGGCTTTGGGTTGGTTGTTTGTTTGTTGGGGTGGTTTTTTTTTGTTGTTGTGGGGTTTTTTTGTATTTTTTTGTGTGGGGTTTTTTTTTTTTGTTGTTGTTTTTTTTTTTTGGTTTTTTTTTTTTTTGTTTGGTTGGTTTTGGTTTTGGGTTTTGGTTTT
>WBNO01006539.1:49137-64152 GCA_013400575.1 Peucedramus taeniatus | reverse complement strand
GACAGGGGCCGGCCCGGCGGGACGGGCGGGACTCGCCGGCGGAGCTGGAGCTGGAGGTGCTGCGGGACACGCGGAACCGCACGATCCGCGCCCTGTGCGGGCAGCGCTCGATGCCCCGCAGCGTCTGGGAGCTGCCGCCCGGGCAGCGCCGCACGGTGCTCCGGCACCTCCTGGTCAGCGACAAGTACCGCTTCCTCTATTGCTACGTGCCCAAGGTGGCCTGCTCCAACTGGAAGCGCATCCTGAAGGTGCTGGACGGGGCTCTGGAGAGCGTGGACGTGCAGGGGAAGATGGACCACAAGAGCGACCTGGTGTTCCTGGGCGACATGAAGCCGGAGGAGATCAGCTACCGCCTGAAGCACTACTACAAGTTCATCTTCGTGCGGAACCCGATGGAGAGGCTGCTCTCGGCCTACCGGAATAAATTCGGGGAGATCAAGGAGTACCAGCAGAAGTACGGCGTGGAGATCGTCCGGCGGTACCGCAAGAACGGGGGGAACTCGGCCGGCGACGACGTGTCCTTCTCCGAGTTCCTGCAGTACCTGCTGGACGAGGATGTGGAGCGCATGAACGAGCACTGGATGCCCATCTACAACCTGTGCCAGCCCTGCGCTGTCAGGTACGACTTCATCGGCTCCTACGAGCGGCTGCACGCCGACGCCAACCACGTGCTGGAGCACATCCAGTCGCCCTCCTTCGTCCGCTTCCCGGAGCGCCAGGCCTGGTACAAGCCCGTCACGGCCGAGACGCTGCACTATTACCTGTGCAACACCCAGCGCCGGCTGATCAGAGAGCTCCTCCCCAAATACATCCTGGACTTCTCCCTCTTCGCCTACCCCCTGCCCAACATCACCAGCGAGTTCTGCAGGCAGTGAGCAGTTCCTGGCGAGAGACGGTGGGAATTCTGCCTTGGCAGCCAGGGATTTGCTTGCACAGCCCTTGCTGCTGTGTGAAGCACGCTCCTCTATGCATTATTTCCTAATTTTGTACTTTGCAAGTACTGTTTATATAAAATACTCTCTACTGCCTTCTCTACTTTGGACCCTTTTTGTACCTCTCTGACTTTCCCGTGTACATACGCCACTGGCTCGAGCACGGTAGCTTTTGTATCTCTATTTTGCTCTAAATCCTTTTTTTTTATGCCAACAACGTGGAGAACTCCTGTAAGGAATCTGAGAAATTTATATATTCTAAGTACTTTTCTTCCCTTTTTGGGTTTTGTACTAAACGTTGGTTGAATTGAGATCGTAATGTCACAGTTGATGCACTAAAAATTTGCATTGTCAAACCAGTCCCGGGTGGGTTTTGGGTATAAGTAGAAAAAAAAAGGTAAACCAGGCCCCATTTATCCTTTATTTTTTCATTGTAGATGGTACTTAAATGAGGCTGGTCATTTTTTCTGTGTCAGTAGCACCTCTGGTTTTTATTTTTATTATTATTATTATTGTTATTTTTATTTACCATTGAAATATAATTAGGACTAGGATAATACCCCCTTTTTGGGTGATTTTGGAAGTACAACTATTTACCCAACATCATGTATCAGATACAATATCAAGCCATCCCATTCTGCTCTTTTCTCTGAATTGAAGCAATACAGACTCGGGATAAGATCAAAGCCCATCCTGGTCCTTGGGATGGAAAACAAATCCCATGGGCCACCATGAGCCTCGTGGGTCCCTGCATGGAAACCACTGTGGAAAACCCCTTTCTCCAGCCATGTTTGAAACAGTGGCGATTTTTTGATTGATTTTTACTCCTTTAATAGCTGTGCACACTCTTTTTATAGCTCTTGTATTTAATTGCGGCTCTGAAATCGTAAAAGTTTGGGAGATAAGGCAGGATGTTGTTCCTGGGAGGCTGTGTCCTCGTTTCTAATAAAGTTTTTATATGAATTAGCCTGGTTGTGCTTTTCCTTGGGATTGTTTGTGTCCTTGGAGAGGCCTCTGCCCCTCATGCTGAGCCACAGCACAAAGGTGGGATGAATTGGTTGTTCCTGTCGTGATTAATTAATGTTTTAATTGCCAGAGCAGCACCAACACGTGGAGAAGGGGGACACATTGGAGGCAAACACATAACAGGACACAAGGAAATGGGATGAGAAGCAGCAAAATGGGCTCCTAATTGCTGTGGAGCTAGTATAAAGTGATTTTGGAGCTGGCAACTTCCTGGGATTCCTCTCTTAATTTTCTTTCCCCATTTCTAAGATGTTCTCTTCAGGATTTTAGCATTTTCTGAAACAAGGGCATGGAGCTGCATCCAAGCCCACTTGGGGTAAGTGGCCAAGGATAGTTTGGGGTTGAGGGATTTTTACCTTTGCTAGGGGGGTCGTGGCTGGGTATGAGGGCAAGGACTGGAACATTCATGGATTTGAGCTCCTGGCCGTGTCCTGAATCTGCAGGCACCAATCCCAGGCCAAAAATGAGTCAGAAATTGTCTTTTCTCTCTTTGTGCCCACTCTGAAATCAGCAGCATTCCTGTCTGTCCCCAGGGGTTTTGGTGCCCAGTGCTGGAAGAGCTGGAGATCTGTCCTCCAGTAAAGGGCACCAGATCCAGCTTGGAATCAGATTTTGTTTTGTAAAACAGATGCTGCTTGGGGGGGGTGGGCTGAGCTGTAATTAAACCTGACCTCCAGGTCTCCCTAACTAGGAATAAGTTGGTGAGACTTTGCTATCTTTGCTTCTGGGAACATTTCCCGCTCGTTTGGTAATTTGGTTTTTAATTAAATGTTTATTTCTCAGTAGTTTTAAAGGTTTATGCTGCTTGTTTGTTTATCTGCTGCAGCTTCTGTTCTCTATATTAAATTTCTGTCTCTTGTCCTCTTAATCTAATTTACTGTGCACAGGATTTTGCTTTTCTCTGACTCTCTCTCCTTTTCTGAGCATCAGTGATCACCCTTTTCTCTTTAAATAAAGCAAACAGGCTCCCACCTCCTTGTACCTTCCCGTGAGGAGGATTTTAATTCAGGTAGAACCTTGTAGCTTGGGAAGAAGTTTGTCTGCAGGTCAGCAAAAATGAGAAACCTATCAGGTTTCCATTATTTGGGCTTCATTTTATCTGTGACCAATGGTACAATTATCTGTGGCAGCTTTGTACAAGTAGAGTGAAAAAAAAAAACCAGCTCCCTCTGCAGCTGTATCATTTCTTTCCTTTGTCAGGTTTTTCTCCAGGGTGGAATAAATCAGGAGGAGATTCCAGAGCTGACAGCAGACACTGGAGGTGAGAGGTGCTGAGCAGGATTCAGCCATCCCCTGGAGCACGGGGAAAGGGGTGACAAGAGCAGGGAGGAAAACAAGAAGTTATGAACTGGTTTGGATCTGCTCCAGTCTGGCAGCTTCTTTTCCCACCTTTCCATCCCTACACGTGCAGTTATCCCACAGAATCAAAAGGGACTCTTTCCTCTTTTGAATTCTAGTTTTTAATCCTCAATTTAATCCTCAGTAATCCTCCAAACTTCCCCGAGTGAGCAACCCAAGGTTTTGGCACGGGGGTTTGTCCCTGTTTTTTCTTCACTTGCTCATTCCAATTCTGTGCTGATAAATTGCATCCCCGACCCTGCTGCTCTCATTGTCTCCCTGTAGAACCCTGTCCAGGGATGTGGAGACACCCCAACAGTTTAATTCCACTTCATGACACAGAAACCTTCTGATTCCCTCTGAAGTACCACAGTGTTACTGTATTTTGTCATTAGTCACTTCTTCTCCTGCTCAGGTTTTGGAATTTGGAGTTGGTTTGGTGTTCCCCTGCGCACCAGGGAAGGTGAGACAGGTTAGGAACCTTTGCTGTTCTGAAAACCTCACTTCAGGTGTCATCTTCTTTACTAATTCTGACATTACACTTGCAAAGCCTCGTTCCATCCTTTCCAAACCCCAAGCTCTCAGCTTTTGGCAACGTGACTCTGGGAAGGGGTTTGGAACGCGTTCCCTCTGGTCCCCATGCTCGGCTCAGGGTGTGTGTCAGATTTGTATGTCCTCTTTCCTGTGGGTCTTCTGTGGATTTTGCAGGAATAATCGACTTCCTGGCCAGGCACTGGGGCTGAAATAAGCACATTAAGGCTGCCAGTCACCAGGCTGGCTGGTAGCCATGACCCCGGATCCAGCAGGAATAAAGCTTTGGGAATGGCGGCGGGAGCAAGCGGTGCCAGGGACAGCTGCTCTGACGCCTGCAGACGGCATCACACCAGCCTGGCTTCTGCTCCTCTTGGCTCCCAGCCTCCCTCCTGATGGACGAGAGTCACCACGGGCTGTGCATCTTGCTTGGAGCACGAACATCCTCGGGACGCTCCTTCCCTCGCAGGCGGGATTTTGACAGAGCCAAAAGAAAGCGTCTCCCAATGGGTCTATTGTGTGTCGAGATATTTTGGAATTCGCAGAATCCCGGAATGGTTTGGGTTGGAAGGGACCTTAAAGATCGTCAAGTTCCAACCCCCTTCCGTGGGTGGGTTTGAGAGGGTGTCAGGCACATCCCTGGATGAGGCTCTTTGCCACTGGAAACCAAGGAAATGAGGAAGGCCGGGATGAAAAGCTCCGTGCCCAAGCGCTGCCCCCTCCCTGCACCCCTCGGCTTTTATCGCAGCTATTTTGCATGTGAATGAGAACTTTCCCACTTCCTTCTGGGGCTTGAATTGGCAAACGGGGAGTTGTTAAAAAATCTCCAGTCTTCAGCCCCGACAAAGGATGGTTGCCATGGAAATAATGGAAGTTGCATCGTGAGCAAAATATGTCCAGGCCCGCTGCCAGCGGGAGGGAGGAGGGAACACCTTGTCGGTCAGGAACCTTCTGCCAGGGCCCATGTGCCTCCACGTGGCTTTCCTTGTCCTTGGCACTTTGTCCTTTGGGTTAAAAGAGGAGAAATCAGAAGAGTCATGATTGGATGGGAAGGGCTTGTAGAACTTCATCATCTCTTTCCAGAGTGCTGGAAGCCACCAAATTCAGCAGAGCTGCCCCACATTCAGGATCCCAAAGGATGTCGGTAGCAGGGTTAGAACCAAAGCTGGAATCCCATCTCAGGTAACAGGTAGGAGCCTCCTGTCTCAGTTATATCCAACCTCTTCTTCCTGCCCGGGAATCTTCCAGGTCTGTTTTCCACTTGCCCATAAAGACAGACAAGGTGGTTTCCTTTTCTTCTGGGGAAAAAACACCTTTGGATTTTAAACTCTCCAAAAGCCTTTTCCTTTGCAGACCCACAATTATACCCTGCATCTTCTGTTGCTTTCAGCAAATCTTGAGGTGATTTTGAGCCAAGAAGCTTGAGGAATTTGCTTTGTACCTCTCCAAAGAGCTACTGGGAGCCACAGAATCCTTGCTGAGCTATGAGAGGGACTAAAATAAGTCTCCATCAGAGGGATGAGCTGATCTCATCTCATCATGATGAGATGATGAGCTCAGATGATGATGCTGAGCTCTTTGGTGAGGCCTGGAATCAGTGTGGAAACTGCACCTTTCAGTGGCTCTGGTGAGTGGTATTTGCTGGTGGGAGCTTGGAATGGGGAACAGCAGGGCACTTTGGGGCCTAAACACATCTTCTGCTCTCCTGAAAGCACCAGGGGCTTGGGAAGAAGCTCAAAGCAACCAGCAAAATCCTGTTTATTGCTGTTGGGGAGCATCAGGTGAGGAGGAAACCAGGGATGTGGGAACCAGCAGCAACACACAGGTGCCTGAGGAAACCCCTGTTGAAGCTGCTACTGTTGGAAGGAATTTTAGGGTCCTCGAGTGAGGAGTAAAGGATACAGAGCATGGCTGGGTGTAGGCTCAGATCTCCTGACACCAGCAGAGCAGAACTGAAAGGTTCAAGCTCATTTCTTACCTGGGAAATGGCCAAGCAGGGGGAAGCAGCAAAGGCTTGAGATTTAAAATGTGAAAACATAGTAAATGCAAATAAATGTCTCGATCCCCATACTGCTTCATCCCACACCTCAATCCCACCTCCTGATCATTAGCAAGTCCAAGTGGATGTTAAGCTGCTGAGAGCCCAGCGAGCCTGACCTTTGGGGAGAATCCCAGAATGATTTTGGTGGGAACAGACCTTAAAAATCCTCTAGTCCCACCTCCAGCCATTGGCAGAGACACATTCCACTACACCAGGTTGCTCCAAGCCCCATCCAGATTCAAGGTGTCCTGTGGGATCGTGGGGGTCAGGAGGCTTTTGGGGGCTGGGGGCTTTGAAGGAAGAAGGAGCTGGGGATACCTGGGGGGCCGTGAAACGATGTGGTTTGTGGCAGAGCCCTGAGAGCAGGGTCGGGCTGGGGGGTCTGTCCTGCTGAGTGCTCCCCAAGAGCCCCCTGGAGCCGGGACTGCAGGACGGCAGCAAATTCCTGGCGCTGGCGGGGCGATGCTGCAGGGACGCAGGGCTGGGAGCACCGCCCCGGGCGCTCCGGAGCCTTCCCTGGAGCAGCTCCGCAGGAATCCACCCTCCGCTCGCTGCCTTCGGACAATCCCGTGTGAAAAACCGCTTGATCCAAGTCTTGCAGCGGCAAGGATGAGCCCTGCAGCGTTGCAGTGGATCTTTGAAGACCTGTAAGTGGTAAATGTCCTCCGGGACGGGCTGGGGCAGCTGCCTCGGTGGGGACACTGCAGAGTCCCGCGGCCCCATCCCGGCCTGTCACATCCCTCCCTTCCCTGCTCCAGGCTGGGATGCTCCTGCACACCGCATCCTTGACACCCCTCTGATCTTCCAGAGCTCGGCTCCGCCTGTTTGCTCAGTGTTTAACACAACCCCACCCTCCCCGTGGCTCCCAGTTCCAAACCTGCTCCCTCAGAGCTTTGTTTTTCCGGGGGGGCTCTGCCAGCTGCTCCCTCCCATCCACGCGCGGCCCCGCAGGGCTCGGCAGAATTCCCCATCCCACAGGGACTGCTGGCAGGAAGCAATCTGGCAGACAACATGTTTAGAGGAGACTGATGTCTCAGAGCCACCGAACCATTTAATTGCCAATAAATACAGCCCACATGTAAATAATTATGGAGACCCAGGATCTGAGTCGTCTTCCGTGGAAGGAGGGAGCTGTCAGCCTGGAAACACCCCGTGGCAAGGGGAGAAATTAAGATTTCTTGTTAATGCAGCAGGGATGAGCATCAATAAACCTGCCTGGATATTTCCAGGTGTTGCTTCAGGGTCAGGGTGGCCCAGGAGGTGACAGTTCCTGATGAACTGGGAAGGACCAGGCTGTGCCTTGGGGTGAGTTTGGGGGTAAATCTTGAAAATTCATCCATTTGCTTCACCAGGCTCTCCTGGGAACCCAGTGGGATTATTGCAGTATCTTTAGTTGCCACATTTTTGGGATAAAGAGCTGTGAGGGTCCTAGTTCAGAACTTTGGACCTTTATCAGCATCATGCACATTCCCAGCAGTGCAGGCTTTCCCTTCAGAGCCCAGGTAAAATCTGCAGGGACCCTTTGTTCCCCTGCCAGGACAAACCATCCCATTCCAGCCTCGCCTTGAGCAGGGACACCTTCCACTATCCCAGGTTGCTCCAAGCCCTGTCCAACCTGGCCTTGGACACTTCCAGGGATGGGGCAGCCCCAGCTTCTCTGGGTGATCTGTGCCAGGGCCTCAGCACCCCCACAGGGAAGAATTTCTTCCCATTCTCCCATCCTGCCTTCTGGCAGTGGAAAGCCATTCCCCCTTGTCACTCCAGGCCCGTGTCCAAAATCCCTCTGCAGCTCTCTCGGAGCCCCTTTAGGCACAGGAAGGGGCTCCAAGGTTTCCCCGGAGCCTTAGGCATCCCCATTGCCATCTTTCACCTCCTGAGGTTGCCCTGGTTCCATTCCTGGAGCAGGAGGGTGTCACCCCGCAGAGTCCCCCGCTGTCACCTCCGGAGAAGCCGCCTCGATCCGGTCATTTGGCTTTTCCCAGGGGTTTTGGTTCCTATGGCAACCCAGAGCCGCTCTGCAGCGCTTCCCCGCGCGGCAATCAGCGCTCCCCTCCTTTCTGCAATTAGCGCCCGTCACCCGCACGCTGCGGCCCCGGCCTCATCCCACTTATTATGGGCTGGAGCAGCCGGGGCAGACACCCCCCTGCGAGGGGGGGATCTGGCTGCAGCATCACCCCAAGTTCTCCGCTGCCAGGGGCTGTGGGATGACTCCATCCATCCCTGCTGCAGGGAATGTCTGTGTCTCCCTCGTTGCTCCCAAAATTGGATATTTACCTGCGGTAAAAATGATGCTTTGAGTGGGAGGGTTTTGGGGTGTCTCCCAGCCCTGCTCCTTCTTTGGCATGCTGGAGAGTCCCAGGCAGTGCCACCAAGCCGAGGATGTGCCTGTAGGTTTTTGGGGACTGGCACAAGGCACCCCATCCCTCATCATCACCCTGGGGAGCAATGGTGAACCAAGTCTGGCAAATGCCTGGTTTGTCACCAAGCTGGGGCACGGTGACCGTGGTGTGTGACTAAAGAGATTCTTGGCATCTGCAGCGGGAGCGGGATGACGGAGGAAACAGATGAATGAGGAGTAAACCAGGGTTTAGGAAATCTTGGTTAATTTGCTGCAGCGAGAGCTTGCTACGCTCACAGAAATTAAAGTGTGAGGGCTCACAGCGACAGAGGAGGAGGAGGAGGAGGAGGCGCCGGGGGAATACAGGATGAGTCGGAAGTGGGCACATCCATAAATCACCTGCGGTGCTTTCAATAATTCAACAGTGCTGGAAGATCCGGCAGTTCACAGAGAGGTGATGTCCATGGGAAGGTGCTCAGTCTGCCTGATCCACTGGGATCCAGCCCCCAAGTGGCCAAGGCCGGGTTGGATGGGGTTTGGAGCAACCTGGGCTGCTGGAAGGTGTCCCTGTCCCTGCAGGGGGTGGAACTGGGAGGGATTTAAGGTCCCTTCCATCCCAAACCAGGACCATTCCGGGTCGTTACTGTGAGCCTCAGCTGTATCAGCTGTGCTTTTAGCCAAAAGAAGTGAAAATAAGCCTGATTTACTCATGTACATGTCACAAACCTGCCTCTTTAACCAGAGCCAAGATCCTGGCCACTGTTTTACAGCCCATAGAATCTGCACAGAGAAATGCAAAAGGTATTTTGCAAGCCCTGTCAAGGAAATCAGAAGCAGTGGCTTGAGTCAGAATGTTATTCACAATAAACCAGGAAATAATGGTAGTGATTATATTATTATTATTATAAATAATAATAATAATAACAACAATAATAATATAAAATGAGTCAACAATTTCTAAGCTTTTTCCAGATCCACAAATAAAATTTGCCCAATGATCCTGGCTCGGTGGAAGAGCTTCTCTGTTCTGGATTTTTGTCATTACTGGTGACACCCAGACAGAACAAACACCGTGAGAGGGGGACTAAAAGTCAGTGGAAAATTACCAGGCTAATTTTGTTTGCTGTGCCTGATTTGGAGACAGAGGAGGAAATTTCTAGGAGTACACACGAAAACAGTGTTGATCTTTGTGTGCATTTAGAGCTGATGCTCATCTCAATCCATTCTGCAGTGCAGGACAAAGGGCCTCATCATGGGAGAAACCTGGATGGGGACCAAATAATGGGAATAATACCTTGCTTGTAGGTAAGCTCTTTCAAATAATCATCTCTTGAGTGCTTTTGAGAGAACATCTCTGGAATAAATGATATTATCTGCCCCTTAGGACTGTAAACACCTGAACAGGCTGACCAGTACTTTCCCTTCCTGGGCTGTGTCCTGGCAGATGGGAGAGCTACAGACACCAAATTCTGGTAGTGAAGAGGGTCACAGAATGGAATTGTTTAGGTTGGAAAAGATCTTTAAGATCATCAAGCCCAACTGTTATCAACCATATTTCAACCAACAAGAGAGTTTATGAGGAAGAAAGAGCCTCAGGGAGAATATTGTGCAAAGCTCTTAATAATTGAGGATGATTCAACAAAAATATCCCCTTTATACCACCAGGTTCCTGGGAGAAAAGCTTCGAGCAGCTTCCTGAGGAAAGCTCTGCAGAATCAGCCTTCAAACATGTTTTCCTCCCTCATTTATCTGATTAATTTACTTTCATTAAGAAAACCAACCATGTTCTCCTTTATATACCCAGTTTCTGTGAATCACAGACTGCAGCTCCGGGATTTCTGTGTTTATTCTCAGAAGTCACTCAGCTTTTAGCTCACCCTCCCAAAATAGCATTTTTCCTTTTCCTGCAGGTAATTTGGGGAATCAGCAAACATCTAAACAGGGGGACCTGAGGGTGGGGGTTTTCTCTCCCAGTGCTCAAGAACTGCAAATTCTAGTCTAGTCTGGAAACGTGGAAGAGAAAATCTCATCCTCTTTGTGGATCAGTTCTCTGGGATGGATACGTGGATTTTAAATGGCCCTGCAGATAAATGCAGTGATGGGAATGAGTGGGTGGTGGAGTTGGGGGGAGAAAAACGCTAAGAAGAGTAATTTAGGGAAAGTTAGGGGTTTTAATTAAGAGTGAAGTAATAGAGATTGTGATGGGATGAAATGAAGAGAGAAGGAATCAACACCAGCAGTGACAGGACAGGGGGAAATGGCTTCAGTCAGAGGGCAGGGTTAAATGAGATACTGGGAAGAAATTCTTGCCTCTGAGGGTAGTGGGACCCTGGCACAGGTTGCCCATAGAAGCTGTGGCTGCTCCATCCATGGAAGTGTCCAAGGCCAGGCTGGATGGGGCTTGGAGCAACCTGGTCCAGCACTAATCCCAGCCTGACCTCCAAGGATCTGCCACTGCCCAGGACTGGGACAGAACAAACCACATCCAAGCTGGCATCTTCCTGGGATGTGGCTGAGCTGCAGTCAAGGGTTTCTGGGTTTTGTGCAATTCACATCAACACACACACACACACACAGCCCAAGCTTTTGAAGCCTTTATTACAGGAAGGACAACCAGGGACTTTCTGCCTTGCTTGGCTCCTCCGGGATGAGCAGCCCAGGCCCAGGGGAGCTGCAGGAAGCTGAGGAGGGAGCTGCTCAGTGGGAACACGACAGAGGTCACTGGCACTGTATTGGATGGGTCCCTGTCTCTGCTGGTCACCCCACAGAAGATCACAAGTCCTTCCAGGGCCACCATGAGGGCCTCAGCAGGAAGGTGAGTGAGCTTGTGGGTGGGCATAAGGGGAGTGAATTAGGGATCCTGTTGGGGTCCAGCCAGCTGTGTCTGCACTGGATGCTCCCCAGCTGCTGGCAGAAGCAGGGATGCTGCCCAGTGCTGTGGGCAGGTGCTGTGCAGGGCTGAGGACCTGTTGCCTGGGGGCTTTGAAGTCCTGTCCTTGGGCATGAGGAGCAGTGGGAGGTCACGGCTCGGCCCCAAAGAGCAGGGAGCTGCCACGGCCCTGAGCTGTGCTGCCTATGGGGTGCTGGTGCCTTTGGGCTGTTCCCAAGGGTTTCTCCTGGGAAATCAAGGGGTTAAAACCTAGATGGGAATTGGGTGTAAGGAGACGCTGCCTTCTGCATGTGCTGCTTGCACAGAGGAGCCTGAGAGGCCACAGAGGCACTTCAGACAGCGAGGAGCACTGACAAGCAAACCCACCCTTCATCTGGCAGCTTCTGGGATAGAACAGCCTGGCACTGGGATTCCCACCTCCACTGTAGGACCCTGAACATGGACATACACCAAGCTAAACTTCCCTGGCAGCAGAATTGGAGACATCATTCCCAGCAAATGCATCACTTGAGATCTTTTGAGTCCTACTTGGCCGTGAAGAGCAGTGATGACTTCATGGATGTGCCCAGCTGCTTCTGCACCTCTGGCTGGAGGAACTGGGATGCCCTGTCTGGCTATGGGGGCGGCTCCTCCAGCGGGCCAAGCAGGTTATGAAGGTCACACCCATTCCAAACCAGCCACCTGCTGTCAGCAGCCACGTGCCCCCATCTGCACCTGCAGAGTGCACATTGTCCTACATTGTCTCTTCACCAGTAAGCCACAATTTTAAAGGATAAATGCACAGCAATTTCATGGCTCCCTGTGCAAGTCGACCTCTTCCCGTGGCACAAAGTGCTGCCTGTTGCTTAGGAACAATCTATATTCTACAAAATGAAGACTTGCGCTCTCCAAAGAGTTTTTTACACGCTGGGTGTCTGCCTTGCTCAGACACTGACCCGCCTCCTGCATAAACCATGGGGTGAAGTCTTTGTGCTCCAAATGCAGCACTGGACACCTATTACACCCAGCCATGATTCGGGATATAGGGGTATGTCCCAGCTGTGGTTTGGGATATGGGGCTATGCAAACCCGATCCCTCAAGGTCCTCCAGCTAAGGTAACCTGGATTGCAAAGCTATCTTGTCCAAGGCCCCGGTGGGAACATCTGCCAGGGTGGAGCAGGTGTTGAAGCGGGAAGCCTTGCAGGACACGCTCCTGGAGCTCTGCTTCCTGCGGTAGAAGTAGCTGCTGAGGTGGAACCAGAACTTGTCGTGGAGGGAGGCGTAGATGAAGGGGTTGTAGCAGGCAGAGCTCATGGCGATCAGGTGGCACGAGACCTGGATGACGTTGACGTACCTCTTGTCCAGGATGGTGAACTCCTCGTCGATGTCCCGGATGAAGTTGACCACCTGCAGAGGCAGCCAGCAGACGGCGAAGCAGACCACGGAGATGGTGAGCACCCGGAAGGTCTTGTGCTTGGTCCTGGTCCACTTGTCGTGGCAGTGATAGGCGGCGCCCGGCACATTCCTCCTGCGCAGGTGGTAGGTGATGGCACAGAAGGAGACGGACACGGCCAGCAGCGGGAGCATGTAGGAGAGCAGCAGCATCAGGCACGAGTACAGCAGCCGCTCCCTCTCCTCGTGCTTCCAGAACTCCTCGCAGATGATCATGTCGTGGCCGATGGCGTTGAGGTCCAAGTAGTGGGTGTGCAGTGAGGTGGGCACGGAGGCCACGATGGAGAGCAGCCAAATGCAGGCCACGAGGCCGACGCAGGCCCTGCGGCCGATCCGCCGGCGGATGGGGTACGCCACCACCACGTAGCGGTCGATGGCGATGGCCGTGAGGGACAGCACCGACACGAAGACGGTGGCAGCCTGCAGCAGGGTGACAAAGTGGCACATGAACATGCCGAAGAGCCAGCCCCGCTCCTCGAAGGCGTAGGACACGGTGAGGGGCACGCAGGCCAGGCACATGACGAAGTCGGCCACCGCCAGGTTCCCGATCAGGAAGTTGGTGGTGCAGTGCAGCTTCTTGGTGAGGGCGATGAGGAGGATGAGGAAGAGGTTCCCGACGCACGCCACCACCACCAGTGTGGCGTAGAGCGGGATGAAGAGCGGCTTCAGCTCCAGGAGCAGGTCCAGGCCGGTGAAGATCAGGGCTGAGTCGTTGTGCCAGGAGTCGTTGGGCAGCTGAGCCATGGAAGCCCCTGTGGCCGATGCAGCTTCTCCACAGCTCAAAGTCAAACACAGATGAGCCTGTGAGCTCTGGAGGGGACGTAAATACATTTTGGTTGAACTTCTGGGCAGAAGGACCTGTCCAAGTCTGGGCCTTTTGCACAGCCCTGTGCTGAGGCACTGGCTGGTTTGAATGAGTTGCTTAAGAGTGAAGATGCCCTGTGATAGACACAGAGGAGCCCTGGTATGGAGGAAAGTTGGGAAGCTGGCTGTGAAATAGTGGAGCAGCCAGCAAAGATCTGTGGGGAGCTGCCAGCTTGGGGCAGCAGGACCCAGAAATCAGCTCGGGAAACCTCATGGAGAGTTTCCACCTGGAAGGTGCGCTGACTTAAGGCAGGAAAAAAAAAGGCACTCCTGCATTTCTTGCTTTTTATTTTTCCCAGTTAATTCCACCCTGACCCACCAGCCCCATGCCACCTGGCTGTGCAGAGAAAGGAGCATCCTTTCCATCCCCTGCACTCCTGTGTCTCTCCCAGCCATCCCATCCCATCCCATCCCATCCCATCCCATCCCATCCCATCCCATCCCATCCCATCCCATCCCATCCCATCCCATCCCACTGGGTTCTTTTATCCCCTTGGTTCACACCTCATCACCCATGGAGCTTCAGCTTCTCCTGTGTTTCCCTGTGGCAGCTGTGATGGGAGGGAGGGAAGGAGGGAGTGCCTGGCTCCCTGGGCACCTCCACAAACCCACTCAAAGCAGCACAGGGGAATGAGGTAAAATGTATTCCAGCAGAAAGTGTATGGAAATTAAGAGTTTCCCTCCAGGACCCTCCTTTCAAGCCCCACACTGTCAAAATTATTGTTTCATCCCCCTTACCGGGATCTGGACAGTCTTTTCCCCCCAGTGGAGAGTCACATCAACATTAATTAAGAAACCCTTGTAATTAACCGAGGGATATTGAGGTTTTCTACATCCCAGCTGCACTCACAGGACGCACACTGTGATATCACAGCTCCAGGTCCCCGTGCCCTGCCTGGGGCAGGAACACAAAATCCATCAGGAAACTTGCAGCTGAGGAGCCAAAATGCTCATTAACTTACAGAATGAAAATTCTGCAGCTCAATTAAATTCTTTAATTCTGCTTCGTGTACCCACGAGTCAAACCAGCCCTTCTGTGCATCGCCAGGGTCCTGCTCCCTCTCCGATAAATGCTGAACCACGCGGCTCCGGCTGGGGTTTTTGGGATGCAGGGTGTGGCTGCGGGACCCCCTGTCCCGGTCCGGAGCGCTCTTACCTGCCGAGGAGTCCGGGGTGTTCAGGGCCGGGAGCCGCCCGCTGCCCGCCGATGTTCCCGTGAGGATGAGGAGGAGCGTTCCCTTCGCAGGGTGGCTCCGGCACAGCCGATCTCAGTCGGGCTTTTGTGGTGTGGGGTTTTTGTTGTCTTGTTTGTCTTTCTTTATTTTTTTTTTTCCCCGCTGCCTGAGCCTTTCAGTCCCGGAGGAACAGGACGTTCCCACCCACGGCGCTCGGTGTTCCAGGTACCCGGGGGGACGCGCACATCCCACCGCCCCGCACCGCAGGTGGAGCCGCATCCCGCCCCCGGCCCGGCGGGGAGCACCGGGGGGCTGCGGGGAGCCCCTCCCTCGCCCTCGGGGCCGGATCCAGGGACATTCTCCCGGCAGGGAAGGGGGGAAAGGCGCGGAGAGGACGGGGCGGGCGGGCGCAGGGACCGCGCGGAGCTCCCGGAGTCGGCAGCGCCCG
>WBNO01006539.1:6501-49121 GCA_013400575.1 Peucedramus taeniatus | reverse complement strand
CGGGGGGTCCCGGCCCGGGGGGCGAGGGAAGAGGGGGGGAAAGTGGGGTGAAGGCAGAGTGGGGTGAGGGGGGCCCAGCCGTAGGGTGATGGGTACCCAGCCCCGAGGTGCTGGTGGCCCAGCTGGGGGGGCAAGTGTAGGATGGGGTGAGGGCGGTCCAGCCATTGTGAATTGCCCCAAATGAGAAAGGGTACCAGGGTCAGCCTTACTTAAATAAGGGAAAATGATAAATAATGATCATCCACTGGAATTTTGGGGGGATAAGAGGAATGGAAATTTGCAGAGCAGTCACAGAAGTCCTGGAAAATTGAGAGTTTTGGTGCAAGATGATGATTAATTCATCTCAATCTGATGGAGCTGGGCTGGTTATTAAAGCTGGCTGAGCCGATCAAGGGGAGAGTGCTCACCCCTGCTGAATAATCAGCAGGAAGAAAAACATTTTTGTCTCCATATCAGTGCCTGACGAGGGCTGCTGTTAATTTTAAAGAGCAGAACAATCAGATTAGGAGAGCCAGAGGCTGGTTTGAGAGGAGAGCTGGGCTTTGGAGCCGGCAGCAGGATGATGAGTCCACCCCAAGGCAGGCACAGGCTCCATCCCCTCCCGGAGGCACCCAGGCCAGGGTGACCCGGCTGCAGCGCTGGGAGCTCTTCCCTCTGCAAAGGCTCATCCTGGAGAAACCTTCTTTGACATCATCTTTGTTGCTTCCAGAGCCTGCAGAATAAATCACTCTCATTCCCAGAGCTCTATTGCCCCGCCCCAGGTCCTGGCTCAGGGATATAAGGATGGGTTTGGAAGCTGCAGCCCACCCTGATGGTCGAGCTGGAGGTGCTGGAGGCCCCTCCTGTGGCATCCTGGTGTCCCTCCCATCCCGTACAGATGATGGAATCAGTTTGCTGTGATTTTTACTCTTTTCCATCTCACCAGGGTGGTTTTTAGAAATAACCACAGATCCTTGAGACCCTGTCAATTCCAAAGGAGAATGGAATATTTAATGGCCATAAGGTGAAGGAGGGAAAGTTTAGAGTGGATATGGGGAAGAAATCCTTCCCTGTGAAGGTGCTGAGGCCCTGGCACAGGGTGCCCAGAGAAGCTGTGGCTGCCCCAGCCCTGGCAGTGTCCAAGGCCAGGCTGGATGGGGCTTGGAGCAGCCTGGCACACTGAAAGTTGTCCCTGCCCACAGCACAGGGTGGAACTGGATGAGCTTTGAGGTCCCTTGCAACCCAAACTACCCTGGAATTCTGTGATTCTCAGCAGCACCGCAGGGTGCTGCCAGCTCATGCTTCTGTGGGATAGATTCCTTTGGGTTAAATTGTTAAAAACAGGCTGCCCAGGGCAAGGGCAGAGTCCTCAGCCCTGGAGGGATTTAAAAGCAGTGTGGCTGTGGCACTGGGGGACACGGGTGGGCTCAGCTTGGGGTGCTGGGCTTGGATCTGATGATCCCAGAGGGTTTTTCCAGCCTCAGCAATTCTCCCTCTGTGGGAGTTATTTCCACACACAGGAAGACTGGTGTTGCTGTAGAAGCAAAAGCCACCCCTAGTGAGGCTGCTGCTTTTACCAGCAAGAGTTGGTTTGATGGAGAGGAGCTCAGCAGCCTGTTTTTCCCAAAATAAACCCCAATATTGGGAGGTAAAGCCCTTGCTACTCAAATCATGTGTGCCATCACCAAGTGATGACTGACACTCCACCAAGCAATGACACTGCTCAGACACATCACACTCCTATTCAGAGTTTCAGTGATTTTGTAAAGAAATTTTAAAGGGTTTTTTTTTGTGGTGATTTAAGTACAGACCCACCCCAAGTCTATACTCTCAGTTATAATTTTATGATATATAATTACACTTATGTAACTATATTTATTTTATATGGAAGGGGAAAAAATGTTAACTCCACATAAAGGAATCATTTGAGGAAATTATTGCTCAATCTTTGGAATTATCACTTGGAATTTTTTTTGCTCCACATTTCCTTAGAGCAGGTCAGAGAATCCTGGAATGGTTATTATTTTTACAAGTGAAATGATAAGAGCTGTTCCCTCAGGTCCCTTCTCCAAAGGAAATGCTTGGTGATGTGGATGTGGAATTATTTCATCACAGTTCTTTTGGGTACATTTCTTCCTCAAATACGTTTAAGAAGAGATAAGATAATATAAAGCATCCTCACAGTGCTTGCTACCCATAAGAAGAATTTTATTGACTGGGAAATAGGCTGGGGACATAGAAATTGCTGCTTTCTCTCTCTGCACAAACCATTTCTGGGAACAGCTCAGAGTTCTGCATCTTTGTCACAGCTTTGTTCAATCAGGTGAGAGAGATCTGCACAAGGACACAGACTTAACAAAGGACAGTTAAAGGATAAATTAAGAGGGACATTTAATGACCAAAGCAGCAAGACACGAGGCTTGGGAGTTGTGCATCACTGGCACTCAGATGATTCACACCATTCCTCAAGGTTTAAAAAACAATGGGTTGTTTTAATGGAGAATTCTGAGCGTGACTTTTTTGGGAGGTGAGCCTGGGGTGGGAGTTACACCAGGAAAGCTGAAGGTGGGAACAACCTCCCACGAGTTGTGATGCGGTGACTGAGAGAGCAGCTCCTCTATTTGGGTGCAGAGATAGGAAACTGGGAGGCTCCAGCAAGAATTTACTCCTAAAAAAGTAACTACAATTTCCCCTAAGAAGCTCTGACAGACTGTGCTGCTTCCCTCTACCGACCTCCAGTGTTGGTGCTGAGGCAGAACACACAGATCAGCGAAAAATCAGCACAAAACTACAGATTCTTGGATTAGTAAAAGGGAATAACCCTCTGAAGTGTTAAACAGGGTGAAAAAACCAATTAAATACGAAATATATTTCAAATCAGATAATTCTATGCAATTCTGGGATGAAAACAAGTTGTTTGTAGACTCCCTGGCTACCCCTCTTGGTTTCCCAATACAGAATCTCATCTGATCTTTTTCTGGAGAAGCTGAACAGGTACAAAACGACCAACAAGAGGAAAAATACTCCCCCTACAGTCTGTAGTAGAGATTTTGGGCAATAAAGTGGGATATTAGGGGGTACATTACAGAGAGGAATGTGAAATAGCTACAATGTCAAAGACACCATCAATTTATTGACCGCGGTGAGAGCTTCCTTCAGGGTCCCAAATTCACAGAGGTGGGAAATATCCATCCTCTTCCTGGCACAGCTTGGGGCCAAGTCAGACTGAAACAGTGAAGATCTGGAGAAAACACCAAAGTGGATTTGGCAGGAGAGGAAAAAAATGCCCAGCTGAGTAATGAAAAGGTGAAAGACAGGACCAAAGTGATTCAGTGGTTTCTCTGCTCTGTTTCACACCATGATGTTTTTTGGTGCTTCTCAGCAACTGCTTTTTTTTTGTTGTTGTTTATTGTGTCTCCTAATGGATTCCACATCCAGGCTGGAATGTTGAGGTGGCTGCAGGCTGGAGAAGACCCAATGAGATTTTGGTTCAGCCGTGTCACAGGCGTTCCCACCCGTCCCTCCCAGTGCCAGTCGCTGCCTGCGGAGCTCCAGAGCTGGGATTTGGTGCATTGGGGGTTCTTTCTTTTAAAAATTACTTTTCCAATTACTGATAATTTGCTCTGTGCCCCCCTTCCTGCTATTCCTATGGCTGGGTACACCTTCCTGGGGACGGGGACAAGAGGCAGCCCCGGGCACGGCTGGGGGCTCTCACTGCTCCGCAGCCGGAGGCTCCTCCTCGGCCTCCGGCTTCTCCGGCTGCGATTCCGGCGGGATGAGGCACTGCACCTCCTCGGAGCTGATGGCCACTTTGTCAGGCTGCAACCAACGCTTCAGGTGCTCCAGCGTGCTGGGGACAGCAAAGGGACACCGTGAGAGCAGGCAGTGGCAGCTGCACAAGAACACACAAGAGAAGCGACAGGAAAAGCCTCCACGGGCAATTCTGCCCCTCTGCAGGTATTCCCGTTCCCAGGGGTGAGGTCTGCATGGGATTGATCCTGGTGCCAGAGGGACAAGCAGAATCTGTTATTCTTCAAAGCCATTCCCTGCAGGTGGGTCTTTGAAACTGTGGTTAGATCACGTTTTATGCTCTGATTTCTCTCCCTGTAAAGGATCTGCACAGGATCCCTTTCAGCCTTTACACACCTGAGCTTCTTCTCTGTCTCTGCAGCCAAGACTCCAACTCAGTCAGACAGAGGGCAGGGTTAGATGGGATATTGGGAAGAATTCCTTCCCTGTCAGGGTGCTGAAGGCCTGGCACAGGGTGCCCAGAGAAGCTGTGGCTGCCCCATCCCTGGAAACGTTCAAAGCCAGGCTGGATGGGGTTTGGAGAAACCTGGGATAGTGGAAGGTGTCCCTGGCCATGGCAGGGGGTGGAACTGGATGGGCCTTAAGGTCCCTTCCAGCCCAAACCAATCTATGATTCCAGGAGTTTCCAGCTTTCTGGGCTGGAAGTAAAAAACCTCTTATTCAAACAAACCAAACCCCCAAATGCCTCTTTGTGAAGAAGATCAGGAAATATTGGGGGGGAAAGGGAAGGGAAAAAAACCAAAGCTGGAAGAATATCTCAAAATGTGTGAGCATTAATAGCACTGGAAGGTTAAAAAACCAATATAACCCTACAAGTCTAACATAATAACTCAGTGCACTTAAAGGTTAAGGCTTGTTTAATTGCATTGGTGGGTGAGACTCAAAACTTCAGCACCATTCAGGAGTGACCTCTAACTTCATAGTCAAGTTCTAGGGACTGAAATTCTTTCATGGATAACATCCCCACACTTTAAAAACAGTAGAAGGAGCACATAAAAGCTTGGGTTTAAATACAAATCGCATTGAAGTTAACTGGGGACCAAAGAAACCATCTGAATACTTCTTATAAACAGGGATTACTTTTCATAGTTCTGGCTTAAGTAGATTTTCTTCAAGGGAGAGAAATAATCTTCTTGTCATCCAGAAGCAATCATGGAAAATGTCAGCTGAGAAATGAGGAATTTGGAGAGCATTCCATGTGATTGGGAATGGGAGATTGCTTAGGAAAAGGGCTCCCATCTTACTTCTGACACCATCTGTGAGAGGGCAGTGGGGGAGAGAGCAGAAGCACTGTAAGAGAGGCAGGGAAGGGAAATCTCATCCCAGGACTAGCACCAACCCCAAATCCTCATCTGGGACACACTGGACATTCCTTCCTCTGCTCCATTCCTTCCCTACCCCACGTGTGAGGAGGGAACTCACAGAGTAGGTCCCAGCTGCTTCCGTGCAGTCTCAGGGGTGCAAAGCTCAGAAAGCAGCACTGGAAGCTCAAACCCTACGTGCTCCGTGTTCCCTCTAGCACAACCCCAATGGGCATCCCCCAAATGCTGCAGCAATCCTGTGGTAGCCTCTCCGAGCTGCAGGGAGATGGTATTTCTGTGTCATGTCCTGACAAAAACCTTCTTCTAGTTTTTATGGGGTAAGTGGTGGCCCCTTCCCACCGACTCGCTCGTTACCTCTCGTCGGCATCGTGGCCCTCAACGTAACATTCTGCCTCAAACTGCTCCTGCAGGAACCTGTCCCAGCATTCCTTCTTGGCCTGGGACAGCGTGTGCAGCATGTCCTTGGAGGTCACCTCCTGGGACAGGCCTTTGATCCTCATCAGTCTTCTCTCTGTGAGGAGAACAGGGCATTTTGTTATCTTGGTTATGGGGGTTTTTTTCTGGAAGGAGAGAAGAGAAGGATCTGGACTTCTATATCAAAAAGTAAGTTTAAATTAACTTTTTGAGACTAATTTCTATTTTAAAAGTAATTTTCCTCCTGTATTTCAAGCCTGCATGGTCCTCTTTCCTACATATACACAAGAGAATGTTTTTCAGGTGATGCTTCTGAAGGAAATAAGGTTTGTGCAATCAGCCAGCTCTGCCCATTTGGGGTTTTAATAACTTTCACACTTACTGCTCAGCTTCCATGAAATCACACAGGAGGGCACAGATCTCGCAGGCACTGAGCTCCCCCAATTTCCATGCAAATTGGAAAATAAATCACTCTCATTGCACTACGTGGTGCGCTGTGAAACAGTAACGAAGGCAAGATGAAAGTTCTGGCAGAAATAAAAGCTTAAAAAGCTACTTCTGCCACCTGTTCTGTTGCTGTCTGCAGCCTCCTACTTATTGTGGAGGGTAAAAACCAATTTTTTCAGCTTTTGCTTTAGAAAAAGTTCCTTTCTGTGGCAGAGATGAGGAAGCTCTGACTGAGCTTCACCTTTCCACTGCTGCACTTAAAAAAAAATGAGTCGGATTCTGCGTTAAATTGCTGGGAGACTTTTTGACCACAGCAGCGGCACCACAAAAACAGAGCTTCCACCAGGCACCTCAGCAGCGGGGGACACTCACCCAGGGATGCTAAATACACCTCTGAGTCGTTCAGGGGTGCCCAGGGCTTCAGGGCGGGTTGGGAAGAGCCGCCCGATCCGCCGCCCTCGGCGTAGGAATCCATGAAGGAGTCGGTGAAAGCATCGCCGGTGTCCTTGTGCTCGGGATGAGGCAGGCAGGAGCAGATCTCAGCCCAGAGGTCCTCGCCGGACCCGGTCACCACGGAGTCCACGCTCTCGATCATCCTCATCGTGGGATCCTGGCACGGGGGGAAGAAACGGTGAACACCGAGCCGAGCCGCCCGCCCAGGCCTCNGCCTCCCCGGCCTCAGGCCCGGCCAATCACCGACGCCGGGCCCGACCAATCACCGCGCGCTGCCGGCGGAGCGGGAGCGCCCATTGGCCCGCAGGGTAGGGGACGCTGACGCCGGCGCGGCGCCATGTTGGCAGAGGGCGGAAGTTGTCCCGGGCGGCGCAGGCGGTGCGGTGTGACATCCCTGAGCCCCTGTCGCAGCTCCTGGTTCAGCGAGGGCGGGATGTGCTCCGGCGGGACACGGGGAGCTCTGGCGCGCCTCTGAACCCACTCTCTCCGCAGGCCACTACCGTGTCCGTGGGATGAGCCAGCTGCCGTCCGGCGCCGTGCTGGCACTCATGGGGCTGCTCTTCGCCAGGACCATGGCCTGGACATCCAGCGGGAAAACGCACGCGGAGCTGGTCAACAACCTCTACAGTGAGTGCCCGCAGCATCCCTTGGAATGCCAGTGTACGGATATTTAATGTCTGTGCATGGATATTTAGTGTCACGCCGTGTGACGCTGCTCACTGGAAGGGTTGGGGTTAATGTTCCCGAATTTCGGCGTTTGCCCCAGCCTGAACTCGTTCTATTTATAGCTGGAAACAAGGTGTTATGCCAGGAGGGGCAGGAAAGCCTCTCCACGCCTTCATTCCCTGCCTCTGGAAGTGTATGGTCCCCCTTCAAGTGCTGCAGCTCGGTGTTCCGAGCCCGGGGGTGCAGCCGAATGTCCCGCACATCCTCCGGCTCTGCCCAGGGCTGGAACGGTGCCCGGTGCTCCCGCTCCGCTCGGGACAGCGGGCTGGAGCACACCTAAAAAGAGCTGTAAACTTCCCAGAATTCCCGCAGAAAGGTGCGAAGGGATGTTGGATGTCTCTGCAGCCTTGAGTTCGCTGCTGAAACCTGATCCGGAGTCTCCGTTTCCCACCTTGGAACGCGGCTCCGGTTCACCCCCGTTACTCTGGGCAGTGTCAGAGGCGTTGTGGCTGCAGGTGGCCGCCCCCTGGAGCTGGGCTGGTGGCTGGGCCCCAGCGGGAACGGGAAAGGGAAAGGATGTCCTTCCATCAGCGTTTGGTTTGCTGTCTCTCTCAGATCCCTCATTAATTCCCCCAGATCCACCAACTGCCTGAAGTGTGCTTGTCCTTTAAAATCTCTTCTTGCTGGAATGCCCAGGTTTTCAGTCCTGCCTGTCTCTCTTTTCCTTCTTTCCCAGAAAAAGGGATCATTAAGTCTCAGCGAGTCTTCGATGTGCTGTTGGCCACGGACAGAGGTCACTACATCAAGTATTTCCCATACATGGATTCTCCTCAATCCATTGGTGAGTCACCTCTGGCAAAACATCTGCTGTCAGCAGGGCACAAGGTGCCTTGGCAGGTGATCCATGGTCGTGTTGTGGCAATTCCTATCCCTGGAAGTGTCCAAGGCCAGGTTGGAGGGGCCTTGGAGTAATCTGGTCTAAGGGAAGGTGTCCCCACCCATGGCAGGGACTGGGACTGGATGAGCTTTAAGGTCCCTTCCAAGCCAAATCNCAGCAGCGGTACCACAAAAACAGAGCTTCCACCAGGCACCTCAGCAGCGGGGGACACTCACCCAGGGATGCTAAATACACCTCTGAGTCGTTCAGGGGTGCCCAGGGCTTCAGGGCGGGTTGGGAAGAGCCGCCCGATCCGCCGCCCTCGGCGTAGGAATCCATGAAGGAGTCGGTGAAAGCATCGCCGGTGTCCTTGTGCTCGGGATGAGGCAGGCAGGAGCAGATCTCAGCCCAGAGGTCCTCGCCGGACCCGGTCACCACGGAGTCCACGCTCTCGATCATCCTCATCGTGGGATCCTGGCACGGGGGGAAGAAACGGTGAACACCGAGCCGAGCCGCCCGCCCAGGCCTCCGCCGCCTCCCTCCCTCCCTCTGCCCAAGCCACGGCAGCGGACATTCCAGGGAATTCTCATCCCACCAGCACGCCCGGCCACCCTGCAGAGAGCGGTGTCCCCGCGGCCGCCCGTGAGGCGGAGGGGTCGCCCCGCTCCCGCACCCACCGCCCGCGNAGGCCACTACCGTGTCCGTGGGATGAGCCAGCTGCCGTCCGGCGCCGTGCTGGCACTCATGGGGCTGCTCTTCGCCAGGACCATGGCCTGGACATCCAGCGGGAAAACGCACGCGGAGCTGGTCAACAACCTCTACAGTGAGTGCCCGCAGCATCCCTTGGAATGCCAGTGTACGGATATTTAATGTCTGTGCATGGATATTTAGTGTCACGCCGTGTGACGCTGCTCACTGGAAGGGTTGGGGTTAATGTTCCCGAATTTCGGCGTTTGCCCCAGCCTGAACTCGTTCTATTTATAGCTGGAAACAAGGTGTTATGCCAGGAGGGGCAGGAAAGCCTCTCCACGCCTTCATTCCCTGCCTCTGGAAGTGTATGGTCCCTCTCCAAGTGCTGCAGCTCGGTGCTCCGAGCCCGGGGGTACAGCCGAATGTCCCGCACATCCTCCGGCTCTGCCCAGGGCTGGAACGGTGCCCGGTGCTCCCGCTCCGCTCGGGACAGCGGGCTGGAGCACACCTAAAAAGAGCTGTAAACTTCCCAGAATTCCCGCAGAAAGGTGCGAAGGGATGTTGGATGTCTCTGCAGCCTTGAGTTCGCTGCTGAAACCTGATCCGGAGTCTCCGTTTCCCACCTTGGAACGCGGCTCCGGTTCACCCCCGTTACTCTGGGCAGTGTCAGAGGCGTTGTGGCTGCAGGTGGCCGCCCCCTGGAGCTGGGCTGGCGGCTGGGCCCCAGCGGGAACGGGAAAGGGAAAGGATGTCCTTCCATCAGCGTTTGGTTTGCTGTCTCTCTCAGATCCCTCATTAATTCCCCCAGATCCACCAACTGCCTGAAGTGTGCTTGTCCTTTAAAATCTCTTCTTGCTGGAATGCCCAGGTTTTCAGTCCTGCCTGTCTCTCTTTTCCTTCTTTCCCAGAAAAAGGGATCATTAAGTCTCAGCGAGTCTTCGATGTGCTGTTGGCCACGGACAGAGGTCACTACATCAAGTATTTCCCATACATGGATTCTCCTCAATCCATTGGTGAGTCACCTCTGGCAAAACATCTGCTGTCAGCAGGGCACAAGGTGCCTTGGCAGGTGATCCATGGTCGTGTTGTGGCAATTCCTATCCCTGGAAGTGTCCAAGGCCAGGTTGGAGGGGCCTTGGAGTAATCTGGTCTAAGGGAAGGTGTCCCCACCCATGGCAGGGACTGGGACTGGATGAGCTTTAAGGTCCCTTCCAAGCCAAATCATCCTGTGATTCTGTGAAAGGAGATAAGTGTTTTCCTATTTTTGGGGGAAGGTGGGGGAGAGTTAGGAACTGTTCCCATTGGGAATTTTATTCCTTATCAAATAACTTGTGTCACACGTTTCCTTTTAGGCTACAAGGCTACGATCAGCGCCCCGCACATGGTAAGGTGGAAACTCCTCACTTTCAACAGCAAAAATTCCTGTTTTTTATATTTTCTCTTTTTATATTTAATTTTTCTTCAAGTAGAAAACTGAAACATCCCATGGACATGATTATCCTGCTTGTTTCCTTAGGGATTTTTCTTCTTAAGAGGAGTTTCCCCTATACTCTTTCAGTTGCTTTAAAAGCGTGCTTAGATGGGAGTTCCATGTTGCCCCTTTTTTTCCTTGCATGAGACCTTTTTTCCTGCTGTTTCACATCTAATTCCTGAGCCTCTGCCTTAGTGATGTCCTGCAAAAGATCTTCCAGGTCTGACACTTGAGTTTTGCTCTGGAAGTGTCAGGCACAAGGCCAGGTGTGCTGGGATTAAATCAGAAAACAAGAAAAAGTGTTGGAAGAGGAGACTAACCCCGGGATGTTTCCCACTTCCTTGTCCTGGGTGTCCCTGCAGCACGCCCACGCGCTGGAGCTGCTCAAGGATCAGCTGGTGGAAGGGGCCAAGGCGCTGGATGTGGGATCTGGGAGCGGATACCTCACGGCGTGCTTCGCCAGGATGGTGAGCTATTCCCAGCCTGGAAAGCACATCCCTTAAGTAGCTGATATAGCTGGGACTGCTCAGCCTTAAAACCAAGGAAGGGGAACAGGGCTTGCACCTCCTCTTCAGAACCTCTACTCTGGAGTTCCTTCCTGGAGATTCCCACTGAAACCTGCCCTGTCTCTTCCATGTGGGAGGCATCAGGTTTTTGACTGAAGTTCTTTCCAGACTGGCCCGACGGGAAAAGCTGTGGGTGTGGAGCACATCAAGGAGCTGGTGCACGAATCCATCCGGAACGTCCAGGAAGATGATCCCACGCTGCTCAGCTCCGGCCGTGTCAAGCTTGTGGGTGAGCTCCCTGCAGTCCCGGGGTTTTTCCCTTGGCTCTGCTCCTCCAAGTCCCTCCATTTTGAGTTGTTATGACAACCAAAGCCTTCCCTTGGTGTCTTCTCTCTGCAGTTGGAGACGGCAGGCAGGGGTACCCCGAGGAGGCTCCTTACGATGCCATCCACGTGGGAGCGGCCGCAGCCACCGTCCCCAAGGAGGTAAGAGAGGCCGTGCTGGGTGTCCCTGGAGAAAATGAGGGAACCACTGCAAGCTTATCTTCTGTCACTGGCCTTCCCAGCGCTGCTTATTCCCACTGTAGGGAGTTTTTTTGCCTGTGCTGATGGGGGTTTCTCGCTGCTGCAGCTGCTGAAGGAGCTGAAGCCGGGCGGGCGGCTGATCGTGCCCGTGGGGCCCGAGGGGGCGAACCAGGTGCTGATGCAATATGACAAGACCAGTGATGGGCACATCGTGGAGACACAGCTCATGGGCGTCATCTATGTCCCTCTCACCGACAAGGAAAAGCAGTGGCCTCGGTAAAATCTGCTCTTCCCTGAGGAACACTCCTTCCTCTCCCTCTGAGCTTGCTCTCCTTGGCTTTGCTGACCGAGTCCTGGATCCCTGGCAGATGCAAGAGAGAACAGCCTGGCAAAGCAGGGGCTTTTCTCTGCTTGATAGGGCTTGCAGAGTTTTATTTCCTCTTTTTCTGGAGCCCGTGTGTGTTTGAATTCCGTGCGATGCTGGCACAGAACTGAGGGAGTAGTAACTGTTGGTTTTCCTTTGCCTCAGGGATGACCTCTGACACATGGATGGATATCTCTAAAGGCACTTCACAAAGCCCATGAGAGGGACTTAGGCCTGTAGATGGTCAGTATGGTTTTGCTTTTTAATGGAAATTTCATCAATGGATAAAAGGGAAGTTCTGCTTCAGAGAATCTCGTTCTGGAGGGATGGAGAACAGGGACAGGACCAGGGGAGGCTCTTGGAGGCTGTGGCAGCTTCCAGGGAGCGGATCCAGACAACTCCAGCTATCCTCTGATAAACTCTAGATAACATCAGATCACAGAGAATCCTGACAGCAGACAGGAATACCTAAAGCTTCACTAAAACCACTTTAATATCAACTACTCTGCCTAATGCTTGGCGAAAATAAGCCGCAGTTAGTGTCTTGGAGCAGCAATGTCCTCTGATGTGTCCGTTTTTTAAATGTGGGAGCGTGTTCTCTTCCTGCCTGCACCAACTAATTTAAAGATGGGCAGCAACACTGGATTTTGAGGGTATGAAAAATGCTCGGTTTTTTTCTGTTTGGAGTTCTGAAAAATAATAATTTCTGGACTTGACCCTCTTTGGGGTTACGGAAAATGCGCATTTCTCGGCTTTTCTGATTGGGGTTATAAAAAAATGCTCACGTTTCGGCTTTACCCTGACTGAGGAGGCGGTGACTGAGGAGGCTCACAAGGGGCGGCAGGCGGGCTGCGGTGGGGCTCGAGGGTCATTTGTGGAGCAGCTCTGAGGGGGGAAACTGCTGAGAGGCAAATAAATAAATAAACAAACAAACAAATAAATAAATGAAGGCGCTCTCGCTCCTCCGTCGCCTCCGCCTCAGGACGCGGTGCGGGGAGAAGGTGGGAACGGGCCGGGGGCGTGGCCTGGCCGTGCCNTGGCGGGCGGCGAGCGATACGTGCCGCCGCCGCGGAAGCTGAACGCCGGCGTGAGCTTCGGCGCCGAGCACTTCGCCGAGACCTCGTACTACTTCGAGGGCGGCCTGCGCAAGGTGCGCCCCTACTACTTCGACTTCCGCACCTACTGCAAGGGGCGCTGGGTGGGCCGCAGCCTCCTGCACGTCTTCGGCACCGAGTTCCGAGCGCAGCCCCTCGCCTATTACCGCGCCGCCGCCCGCGCCGGCCGCCTGCGCCTCAACGAGGAGCCCGTGCGCGACCTGGACATCGTGCTGAAGGTGGGCCGGCCTCGGGGTGGGCGCTCCCCGGGGGATGGTAGAGCCCGGCCTGCCCCAAGCCGTGAGCATCGCCCCATGAGCGGTGTGGTCAGATAACACAGGGCCAGGAGTTGGACTCGGTAATCCTGATGGGTTCCTTTCAGTTCGACGTGTTTTACGATTCTGTGAATCTTGTGGAGGGGTTGAAGGAGTAATCGGGGCTCCCGAGGAACCCCTGCCCCACTGGATTCGGGAATGTGTGGATCCTACAGCCTCACACGTGCCCCACGGTTTCCTTGGCCCTTAGGAATGGGAATACCCTGTGGGCAGGTGATGGGATTTGCGTGGTGACACACACACACTCGTTATCCTAAATCCGGGATGCCAGGAGAAAGGGGCTTTAATTCTTCTCCCACAATGTCAAGTCCCTGTTGTTTGTGGCCGGGTGGGTGGTTGCACAAGCTGGACTCAGGCTGATTGTCCGTACCCCTTCCCAGAACAACGACTTCCTCAGGAACACGGTGCATCGGCACGAGCCGCCGGTCACCGCCCAGCCCATCCGCATCCTGGCGGAGGATGAGGAGGTGGTGGTGGTGGACAAGCCCTCCTCCCTGCCCGTCCACCCCTGCGGCAGGTTCCGGCACAACACGGTCATCTTCATCCTGGGCAAGGAGCACGGCCTGCGGGAGCTGCACACCCTGCACCGCCTGGACCGCATGACCTCGGGTGTGCTCATGTTCGCCAAGACTGCCGCCGTGTCCAAGCGCATCGACGAGCAGGTCCGGCAGAGGCAGGTGAGGGCTGGGAGCTGCTGCTGTGCTGCAAAGTCGGCCGGGTTTGGTCTCTAGATGAGCTCAAGTTGCCCAGACAACTCATGTTGCTGTTCTTATCTCTTGGTGCTTCTCGTCCCTAATAGAGTAAAAGTTGAGTTTGGTAATACTGGGTTGGAAGGGAGCTCCTAAAAAATTTAATTGGGTTTGGTAGTACTAGTGTGGTAATATTAGATTGAAAACCTTAAAAATTTAACTGCTTTTGCTGATATCAGATTGGAAGGGATCTCCTAAAAATTTAGTTCAATTAGGTAATTTAATTTAATTTAGTAAAATTGGACTAAAAGGGATCCCCTATAAATTCAGTTTGATTTGGTAATATTTAATTATAAAGGGTCTCGTAAAACTTTAACTGATTTTGGTAATTTTAGGTTTACCATGATCTCCTAAAATTTAAATTATTTTGGTAATGTTAGAGTGAAGGTGATCTTCTTCCTTAAGGGATTGTCCCACTGGACTGTGCAAACTTACTGGGATCATGCAGACCAGTTAGAGATGAGATTTATTTGTGAGTGGACATACGTCAGCCATCTACTACTTTCGTAATTTTAAAATTCCCATTTTTCCAGAGTTTCTTGATCCAAACAGAACTTTTTCCAGGATTGGCTTCAGGCCTGTAAGCCAAAGACTGCAGAGAGATGGCTCCTGAATTTAATATGAGGCAAATAGACCAGACCTTTCTGTTCTTGATTTCCCAACTAGCTGGGGAAAATGTGGGGGGAAATTCAGCTTTAAAAGTAGCTGATTTAACTTTTTTCCCTTTCCTGTTGTAATAAAATGCCACCTTGGGATGTGTTTTATTGAGGGGAGTGGGAGGAGGAGCAAGGCTGGAGCCTGGGTGTGTTTTCCCCCACGTTTCCTGAGCCTTCCTGTTGTGTCTCCCGGCAGCTGGAGAAGGAGTACGTCTGCCGGGTGGTGGGGGAGTTCCCAGAGCAGGAGGTGGTGTGTGAAGAGCCCATCCTGGTGGTTTCCTACAAGGTGGGCGTGTGCCGCGTGGATCCTAAGGGGAAGCCCTGCCAAACGCTCTTCCAGAGGCTCAGCTACAACGGCAGCAGCAGCGTGGTGAGGTGCCTGCCACGCACGGGCCGCACGCACCAGATCCGCGTCCACCTGCAGTTCCTGGGACACCCCATTGTCAACGATCCCATCTACAACATGGAGGCCTGGGGCCCGGACAGGGGCAAGGGCGGGAAGATCGGGAAGACGGATGAGGAGCTGCTGAAGGCGCTGGTAGAGGAGCATCGTTCCAAACAGAGCCTGGTGGTCTTGGGTATCGGGGAGGAGGAGTTGAACTCCGCTGGTGAGAGTAAAGACTGTGGGAATTCAGGTGACTGCACAAAGTCTGCGGAGGCTGATCCTGTAAATGGGAGTTCCTGCCCTGCTGAGGAGGAGAAGGATCCGGAGAGGAATGACGTAGCAGCTTGTCCACTGAACTCTGATATCAACCTGGAAACGCTTGATAAAGACAAAGAGCTCGGTTTGTGTGGGAATCAGGATGGGCAAACGGGGGAGAAGGGTTGGGAAGAGAAGGACCCTCTGTGTTTGGAGTGCAGGACAAGCAGGCGGGACCCCTCTCCCAAGGAGCTGGTGATGTTCCTGCACGCCCTGCGATACAAGGGCACGGATTTTGAGTACTGCTCCAGCATGCCCGAGTGGGCCATGGAGAACTGGGAGCAGTGACCAGGACACCCAGCACCTGCAGACACTGCTGGCCGGGACAGCGGCGTGCAGAGACCAAAGATTGACTTCTCATTGTGGTTGAGCTGAACAAAGTGTGCCTGGAGCTGGGGTGGGAGGGATCAGTGGGGCTGGAGAATTATCCTGCTTCCCACAGGTGCTGTGAAAAGTGAGCAGGGAAATGAGGCTAAAACAGGAGGTTTATGTTGCCCTTCAGTGAACTGGCACTTGAGGGCAACAAGGACGGAACTCTGCTCGGCACAGGCAGCTTTGCCTTCACCTCAATGGATTCTGGATCAATTATCCATGTGGATCATTAAGTGTATGCACTAAAAGACAAAAACTGATTTTTCTTACAGCCTGCTGTGTTCCTGTGTCTTACAGTAAGAGCTGCTGGATGTCATGTCATAAAAAACCCTGTTTTTATTGTATTTTGTTGTCAGATTGATTTCAAAACGACAAGATTACTCCTGAAAACACTGTGAGGTAAAACCAGAGCACTGTGATCTGTTTTGTGCCTGCTGTTTGTCACCAAGATCCATTTGCCTTTGAAATTATCAACATTCATTTGAATAATTACTTAAGTTAGTAGTTCTGGGTGCAGGTATTAGGTCTGATTTTGGAGGTATTGGTCCCCAGATTTTGTCTTAAAGAGATTTTTTAATATCACTTCAGCGTGACAATCAGTTTTCAAGAAAAACAAAAGCAGTTTTATGAAGCAGAAGAATTCTTTTAAAATCATTTTATATGAATGATTCATATGACCATAGTTCTTATTTTCATCAGTGTTTACACAGTTGATTCTTGGCTTCTGGGAGGGTTTTTATATTAATTTTGGAGATCTCAGGTTGGCCAGCCCACAGGAATTAGTACCTTCCTCCTAAAATCACTTGGTGTCACTAGGGTCAGGACATAGCTACCAAATCACAATAAACCTTTGCTTGCTTCCAGTACCCCAAAGGAGCCAAGTGGTGTCTTTCTCTGCTGGATCATCCAGCTGATGTTGAATATTCCCCTAAAAATTCACTCAGGTTTGAGCTCTGCTCTTCACATCTTGCCAATGGCTTAGTGATTCTAATTTAATTCCAGATATTTAGAGAGGTGATGCTAAAAATCAGCATTATCCAAATTTCTGATGCATTGGAATACACCTTTCATGGAAATAAATGGAACTTGGGCACCTTCAGTGTATAAAAAAGGGTGGCTGGAGCTGTTACTGGATTTGGATGCAGGGGAATGGGGGTAGATTTAGGGATGACAGTAAAATAGACTTTGATGTGTCCCAGGTTTTGCTGGGGTGTTTTTTGGTAAGAAATTTCTGTTACAAAAAAAGGCTCTGTGAGGGATTTTCCTGACTGACATTTGGGCCAAAGGGCCTGATGAGGAACTGGAGCTCAGTGCTGCTTTTTCCCCTTTTCCTGGAATAATGGCTGCAGTTGGCAACTTTTAATTTCCTGGTCAAGAAACCCCTGGGCTTCTGTTTCCAAGATTCTTTGGACAATGAAGATTCAGGATTTATTTCACAAGGATCCTACCTCTAATTGCATTTTATTTTATTTTATTTTATTTTATTTTATTTTATTTTATTTTATTTTATTTTATTTTATTTTATTTTATTTTATTATTTTATTTTATTTTATTTTAATTTATTTTATTTTATTTTATTTTATTTTAATTTTGTCAAAACCGTGTTTGATGTTTTGTTAGCTGGGAAAATGTTGCTCTTGGAGATGCCTTGTGATAAATTCCCATCTGAGATTGGGTCTGAGGTAAATACTGGGTCCTGGTTGTTGGCATAAAGTTTTCCATACAAAGTGTAGGTCCTGGAAGAATTCCTTTCCTTAGTACACCTTTACTTGGACATTCCTTGATAGTGCTGGGTTAGGTTTGGACTTGATCCTAGACAATCCTATAATTCTGTCTTTATCAGGAGAATGTCTCTCTCACTGTGCTAAAGCACTTTTCCATACAAATAAACCCTCCTGGCAAGCTTCCCTGTGCCTTGGCCTCTCCCTGTGCAGGACTGGCTGGAATCAGCCCCTGAACACTCACCTTCTACTCAGTAACTCTTGTCCAGTTGTGTTTTAACCCATACATTGTGGTGGGGAACCTTTTGTGAGGCTGCACAAAAGGTTGTGATCTGGCCACTCTCTGCCCAGGATTAGGAATGATTTAATTTCCAGAGGGATTTAAGTGTAGTTAAAACTGGCAGTGTGTGCAGGGAGGGCTCAGCTGTCACAGCAGAGGTGGGAGATGTCCCTTCTCCTGGAAGCTCTGAGTTTCACTAACTTCTACTTCCAGGCCTCTTTTTTTTTTTTTTTAAGTGAACCATGTATGGCTTAAGCAGAGAGGAAAAGTTTTCCTGTACCTTGTCAATAAACTCATTTATGCTTTTTAAATTGCCAGAACTCGATGGAAGACAAAGCCGAGTGCAGTAATTACTTATGTGAAGAGAACTTGATGTAAATTTCAGTGAGGGGCTGGGACCTTAAAGCCCATCCAGTCCCACTCCCCTGCCATGGGCAGGGGCACCTTCCACTGTCCCAGGGTGCTCCAAGCCCCGTCCAACCTGGCCTTGGACACTGCCAGGGATGGGACAGCCACAGCTTCTCTGGGCCAGGGCCTCCTCACCCTCCCAGGGAAGGATTTCTTCCCAATATCCCATTTAAATCTCCCCTTTTCCAGTTCAGAGCCATTCCCCCATGTCCATCCCTTGGGGCCCCTTTAGGGACTGGAAGGGGCTCTAAAGTTTCCCCGGAGCCTTCTCTTTTCCAGGCTGAACAATCCCAGCTCTCACAGCCTCTCCTCATAGGAGAGATCATCCATCCCTCTAATTCTTACTCAAAGCTTTCACGAAGGACCCAGGCAGCCCTAATGGGATGTTTTGTTGGGATCCCAGAGGAGGTTGAGATTAAAAGGGATTTGTTCCCAGTGTCACAGCTGGAAGCAGAGCTGTGTTCTGAGGAAAGGAGGTAAGTCAGGCTGCCCCATGGAGAGGCACCACAGGAAGCTGGATTCTGGCTGAGACCCTTCAGTCCCTCGGGACACTCTGTTCTGGCTGTGACCCCTAAATTCCGTGGGACGCTATCCTGGGTGACTCCTAGATCCCTCATGACAGTCCCTCCTGGCTGCGACCCCTAGAATCCTTGGGACACTCTATCCTGCCTTGTGACCCCAAATCCCTCAGGACGCTGTGTACTGTCCGTCCCGGGCGCCGCCTCCGATTTTCCTTCTCGCCATGAGGGCCGAATGGAGAGGCGGGAGGGAGAGGTCCCCTTGGAAGTGTTGAGGAAAAAAAAAAACAATTCTGGTGGTGGGAGGGAAAAACTTCCGTTTTCCGACGAGGATGGGATTCGAACCCACGCGTGCAGAGCACAATGGATTAGCAGTCCATCGCCTTAACCACTCGGCCACCTCGTCACGGCAGCTTCTTCCTCACCGGATCTCTAAGGAACTACGCCCACCGCCTCCACCATCTCCTCCCGCTCGCCGCTCCCCTGCGCAGCGGCGCCGGTTACGCGGCCCTGCACGGGCACAGCGCAGAGCGAAACCGCCGCGCCGCGACCGAGCACTCGCGGAGCCCGTGCAGTACCGCGCCATCCGCATCACCGCGGCTGCGGGCGTGTGGGCCGCGCGAGACACCGAAATGGCAGCAGCGGGGCGACCCGTGGAGGCCGCCATCTTGTACAGCGCAAGGGGGCGCCATGTTGTACGGAGCCGGGGGCAGCCGTCCTGTACGGCGCCAATGTGTCGTCACGGGCGCGGGGCGGGCGGTTGGATTTGAACGGGGCGGCGGCGGCCGGGGAGCGGGAACCGGGGCCGGGGACCCGGAAACCGGGATTCGGGACCGGGGAGCCCCGAGCGGGAGGTAAGAGCGGCCCCCTCGGAAGAGGAGGCGGCGCGGGAGTGGCGGCGGCCGTTGGCAGGGGCCGGGGCGGGTGCTGCGGGGAAGGAGCGCGGGAGAAGGCGGGGGGAGAAGGTCGGCGCTGCCCCGGGAGCGGCTGGATGGAAGGAGCGCTGAGGCGCTGCCACCTACGGTGGGCGCGGAGCGTGTGGGGAACCCCCCCGGTAAGGGCGGCGCGGATCGATCCTAGGTAATTAATGTCTGGGGAACGCGTTCGTGTGCCAGGCTTAATGGCAGGGGTGATTAACGCGGGGTTTGTGATCGATAAGTGATTGGCGCCTGGGCTGTGTGGGCGGTAAAGCGAGGGCGCGGGGACAAAAAGAGACGGAAAAATGTATTAAATCGGTTTATCCTAATGGGGAAAAGGCCCAGGAGGGGCGGGATGGGCGGCAGGGGTAGGCTGAAGTGTTGTGGAGCGATTCCCGTGTTTGCAGGTCCCAACGGGGGAATAAAAAGGGATCTTCATCAGCACAGCGACTCAGCTCGCCGCTCGTCCCTCAAGGATTGTAGAGGATTTTCAAGCGGGATTAGGGAAGAACAGTTAAGGAACGTGGTTGGGAAGTGAATTTCAGATTAATATCCCAAATAGCGGAGTGATCGAGGCTTGTATGGCTCCAGGCTTCTCTCCCACAGCGGTCTTCCCTGTCCTTCCCTTCTTTGTGTGTTCAGTGTGACCGAGAGTGGGTTTAGGTGGGATCTTGGGAGGAAATTGTTCCCTGTATTGGGAAAATTAATTCATGAGGTTTATGTCTCAAAAGGAGACAGAGGAGTCATGTAGCTTTATTCATGAATAAAGGGAGAGGCCATGGGCTGTTTTCCATGGGATCTCTCATATTGCTGGGGGATGCAGCCTCCTTTTTATCCTAATTTAATTTTCCTTTTTGCCTGAGGTACTTGAGAGAAACAGACTTCCTGAATTGCCTAATACAAGACCCTCTGCTAATCTGCACCCTCCGTCCCCTCCTTTTCTTTGTATATTTGTTCTTTTTCCCCAAGTCCAGGAATTTGGCAGCACCTTGGATAAGCAACAGTTTGTGTCCATAAGTAACATTCTCCTGTTGCTTAACTCGCCTATCAGTCTCTGGCTTAGGCAGACTCATAGTTTGTAAAAACACATTCCTCTTACTCCTTTTTAAGGAGTTCTAAGAAAACTGAGCCATGCTCATCTGGTTGTATCTAGAGAAGGAACAAGAAGGAACAGGCACAAGCTGAAATACCAGAAATTTGGTTTAGAGTGAGAGGGAAAATGTCTTGTATGTGTCAGAGCAAACATTGTCTTGGATAAGGTTTGATCTCATTTATCTCCCAGCATTTACCAGAATCTTAACTTTAAATAAAAGGTCAGATAACCAATAATACTTAAATTGTTAGCACAGCTGTTTGCTAATATGATGTACAATAGGAAATATATGTCTAATGGGAATATAACAGGAGAACATTCACCTGAGAGGCCTGTTGTACTTCAGAGCATTTCTGTGACTAGTGAAGGATGGAGAGGAAAAAACACAGCATCAAAAGCTAATAGGCAGTTGCAGGTTTATGCAGTTTTCCTACTGAGGCTCATTAATGGTTTTGAATTTTGGTGCTGTATTTTATAGGAAAAGCATATCCTTCAGCAATGGACAAGATTTACACAGACCCTAACCTGGAAATGTGAGTTTAAACCCTCTAAGAATTTTACTGTGGTATAAATATTGCCCTTTAGAGGCAAAACTTTTTGTGATGTATTTCAACATCCCTTGAATGAAATGTGTTTTCCATTGTGAAGAAGACCAGGGAGTTTCTTTGGTGTTTGGTGAGGGGATTTCATAGGGATGGATTGTCAGGAGATGAACTGACCATGGGGCTGGGGGAGCAATCTGCTGAGTTTTCCAAAGCTTTATCCTGAGAACCAGTGTTGAAACGATCAATCTGTTCCAAGCACGTTGTTTATTTAATTTCACACATATAAAAATAACAGAGAAATCAATTTATTAACCTCAAAACTGTGGCAAGACCATTCAGGAAATGTACCTTGGTACAATTTTGTGCCTTCATACTGATGCCTGGAAATAGAACACAAACTTTTCCAGGCTATATAATGGTAATGTAAAAGCAGAGCTTTACTTGGAAGACTTCAGGTACATAATATGGTGAAAAACAGTGCCCCAAATTAGATCCTTGCAGTTGATAAGATGGAGCAATTAGAGTATCTGGCCAATATTGTCCAGTTAGAGGAGCAGTTGGTTCGGTAATCCCCCTGCAGGGTTCTGCCCTCCTCCCCTACCTTTATTGTGCCAGTGATTCCCTGGTGCGAAATAAAATGTCCTTGGAGAAGTAACAGGCAAGAGATAAGAAGATTTTAGAAATGTGTGAATCAGGGCCTGCTCAGTGTGGGAAAGAAAGGTGGGAAGGTACTGGAAGTTACACGGAGGCATTTAACAGTCTACAGAACTACAGATATGAGAATAATACATAAAAGCTAAAAACTTGAGGCATCAATACCTGTTTCCCTTTTTCCCCTGCAGTGATAACACCGAGCACATCAGAAGGAAGCGACTGTCCTCCGTGAGTAACCTACAGCATTCCTTGAAATAAAACTGTGTGAGGGGGGAAAGGAGCCACGGGAAGCTGACAGAGGAACTTGCTTGCTCTTGGGAGTTGAAGAAAAGCATTCCAAAAGAGCCTGTTACACTGAGGGGATTGACTGGGGCGCTGCTGCCTCCTAGAAACTCTCTTCTTGGAGCTGCAGCTGAACTCTCAGCTGTTGTATTTTCTTGCAGATTTTAAAGGCTCCACGAAATCCTCTGGATGATCTGGGAAATGGGAATGAAATGACAGAGGTAGGTCTATCAAGCCCTTTCCTACCAATCCTCCTCAGTGTTTTGCTGATTAAACTGTGTCACTGTAATAACACAGGTGGTTTTAATGCGCTATTTTTGATAATAATATTAATAGACCACTTTGTTTTGGTTTTGTGTTTTTTGTTGGCAGGACATCCACGTAGAGAGGCGGAGGAGGAGCTCGCGCAGGGTCAGCTTTGCCAGCACCATCAAGTGAGGGAGCTGAAGGGTGCACATCCCTTCCTCAGCCAGAAAAGGCCCTTCCCCCTAAAAGTGTCCTCACTCAGTAATCACAAATGACTGCAAGCAGCAGGAAGATTGTTATATCCTGTTGGGTTGAACCCTGAGAGCCACTGTTCATTTTGCTGTCTGAAAAAAAAAGTCCAGTTCAGTGAAATTCATATAGTCAGGAATTTTTGTTTTCCGTTCATATATCTTAAATGCCATAATGGCATCTTCTCTCTGAAAAATACAGCTGGCTTCAGTATACTTCTGGCTTTTGATATCTTGTTTCAGAATGTGTATAAAATATTTAAATTAGTGCTGATTTTTTTTTAAATTTGCTTTTAGAGATGGTTTTGTGTTTTTAAAAACTGGTGGTTTTGTTCTTAGCTGCAGAGTCTTCCAGCGAGATCTTAAGAACAGCACATCAGAGACAGAAAATACAGGTAAAACTCCTTTTTCTTTTCTTGTCAGGTTTTCCAGACTATTAGCAACAAGATGTTAGCTTGAATTTAGGAAATCAGAACTTTTCCATTTGGGGAAGGAACAACGTGGTCAGCTCTTTATCCTGGCCTGGCTGAAAAGCCCTCAGCACAGAGTTTTTGCCATGAGAAAGATACATCAAGAGTCAGAACTTCAGAACATTGTTTTCTGTGCACTTCACTTTTGTCTCAATGTTTTATTGAGTCAGAATCGTGTGGATTGGGCAAAAGCTTTAAGATAATCAAGTACAAATGTGATCATGCTTCTCACATTGTAATGTTGTCATTTTCTTATTTTTAGGGTGTTCAGCAGATGAGAAGGATGATACCTTGACTAATCAGTAAGTATCATGTCTGACAGATACTGGCTAGGATTCAATGTTTATTACCAAACTTTTTCCTCAGAAAAAGATAAAGTGTTAGTATGGCCTCAAAGCTTTTGTAGATAAGGCACAACGGTGGGATCTGTAAAATTGAAATTACTTGGTGGTAAAATAACAGATAAGACACTTTGTATGTGAGAAGGGGAATTTCATACAGCCATAGATTCTATGAAAAATAAAGAATTAATCTTTTATTGTGATTTAAAAATTAAAATACCACTGTATGTTGAACAGTCGTTTATGGCATAATAGATAATTTCAGTGGAAAAATAAGATTGTGGCTCAAATTAGAATATACTGAAGATAAATAAACAGTGTCTGGTATCTGCTGCCCAGACCCACATGAGCTCTGCCAGGAATTCTGTGCAGCACAATTCTCTGCATCTTCAGTTTGTAGATAAGGCCTCTCTTTGAAACCTTTTAACAAACTGTTTCTCAAACCCACCTTTTTGTAGAAATGAAGACCCTGGGGCTGTTCCATGTGAGATCACTGGTGAGTTTGAAAACAGATTTAATAACTAAATGACTCTGTTTATTTAAAGCTATTGATTATGTGTGAGAAATTTTAATGTGCCTAGAGCAATCTGCCTGCCTTGGGAGAGCTCTCTCTGGATGTGCTTTGTCCCTTGGAGTTGTTTACAAGGATCTTGTTATGGAACTCTGGGTGGCCCTTCCAGGTGCTGAAGGGAGTAATGAAAATATTTTTCATAATGTATTTGGGTTTAATTGTATTTATTTACTCAGCGCCTTGAGCTTCAGCTCAGTGGATAAAATAATAAGCAAACAGCACAAAAACTGGAGTATTCCCTTTCTTTCCACAGGCATGAGCACTTTACTTCATGCCCCCATCCAGGCCTTGGGGCAGCAGACTGAGGTATGTGAAGGCTTTAGTTTTTTGGTGCTGAAAATACCAGTGTCCAAAATACATCACTAGAATTTGTGTAGTAAAGATTAAAAATGTTAACTGCCTTTGTATTCACATAAAATTCTCTTGAAACTGAGTATTCTATATTTTGAAGTATGTCCTAATCTGATAGTCATTAGACTGCAACATAATTAACTTGCTTCTGAAATTCCTTTATAACTTCTCAGTAATGAACCAGCTCCTCCATTCTTGTCTTCTTTGCAAGCCTTTTTGAGCCTCACTTACTTTTTTTACTAATATAAGTTTTTAAAGCAAGTGTAATAATCACAATTATTCATATGATCACAAACATATTTTGCAAAAGTAAGGCCAACTAGCCAGTCAGAGAAAATACAAAATCCTTAAATATTTTATTTAACTAGTTACTTTCTAATTCTGCCCTTAATTCTCTGCTGGATGCAGCAACCAGTTCTTATTTGATCATTTGATTTAGCAGTCACATTTAGAATGTGCACACAAGTATTGTTGTTTAAATTTTAAAAATTACATATTACATGTTTGTGTAACAGTAATAGCTCTAAAGATGATCTGTTTTGTAAGGTCCTACATGTTATAGAAGTTATGTTCTATAATTTATCAAAATCTTGCACTAACTTTAAGACTACATTTTCCTTCCATTTAATTTTAATAATATCTTAGTACCTTTTAAAACTTACAAGAGTTAATTTTAATACTATTATATTAGTTTCAGTACAATTTTGTGGCTTCCCTTGCCTTGTTGGTGCAGCATGGGAAAGTTTCTGGCCCTCTAGAGAAAGTACCAAAATGATAAAATGTACCAGCCCCTCATTCTGCCTGGGCACTTCTGCAAATTCAGTTTGCCAATAATTACCTGGTAAATTCCTCTGTTTTTCTAGCCTTGGAGGTGGCCTTCCTTCCTTGAGATTATTTTGCAAAACAAATTATTTATTTTTCAGTAACTGATCTTGATATCTGTCATCTTTGTGCTTACTATATTCCTTTATAAATTAGTTACTATATTTTCTATTTCCTGAAGTGTTTATTTTTGGTTTTAGTTCTGTTACCTTATACATCAATTTAGAGGTACAATTACTCACCCACATGAATTTACTGATCACTTGCTGGGATTTTCTGTAGCTTCCAGTGGTGGGGCTCACTGCCTGTCCTTGCTTGGTTTTTGCTCCCAGACATTCAACTTTTTGCTAGGTGCAAGGATGCCTTTTTCAGTAACTTCTCTTGCTGTTTTGTCAGCTACTTGATTCCCTGTATTAACTGGGGAGTCTCCAAACTGATGGGCTTTACAAGGACATCCTGCTGGCAGTATCCAGTGTCCTCCTTTTTGTTCCAAAGTGGGGCACATATCAGCTTTTGTGCTTCTCTGTAGCCACCACTGCTCTCAGGTATCCAGGTCACCTTCCCTCTCATTGTCCAATTGTTTGGACAGGCTGCTTCCATGACCCCAAATGCCACCCAGTACCCCCAGTGCCAGGTCCATCCTTTCATGCACAGATAACTCAAATGGTTTGGTTCAAGAGTGAGGCTCCCAGTGCAGGGGTTGGCATTAAGGTTCTTTCAGGGCTTTTCAGGTGCTCTGACTCTCAGGAATCCAAACCAAGTATTTCTGGTGGAGGACCATGCAAGGGTTTTGCCAGTACCCCATAACTGCAATCCATACCTGACACCATCTGGCCATACATACGAAGGCTCGTAGTCCTTGCCTCTGGAGTCTGACAAATGGGTTCTTTTCAGCTGCTTCTCAAGCTTCTTTTTTTCCTGCAAGATCGCAAAACTAAAATGTGTTACTGCTTCTTTGCTTATTTGTGCCATTTTCTTTGACACCCTGTATCCAGATAGCTCTAAGAAATGTAGCAGACTTACAGTAGCATTGAGTCACCTACTTCCAGTCTTGATTGCTGGCAGAATACTTTCCAATCTGATGTGCTGTCAAGAGTGTGTACAGATTAGCTACCACTGGATGAATATCAGGAACTTTTCATTAATGGCCCTTAAATCTTTTACTGATCTCTAACTGATAATATTGATGTGTTATATTCTGATTCATATTATTTCAATGTTCTAAAATTTTTTTTATAAGTCTCTCCAACTTCCCCTTGCCTCAGCCTTAGTAGGAGATTGGTTTTGTTTTACCAGTCTGGCTTCAGATTTGAGAGTAATCCTCACTGATTTGGCCACCTTTAATCATCCAGGCATCTCAGTTGCCCATACCAACAGGGGAACAGCATTCTCTGCCTCCTCTGGGATTTCATCCAACTCTTCTGATTCCTGTAACATAAAAATCTTTGCCTTGATGGCTTTTGATTCTGGTGTTTCTAGTGTTACCCCATCCTATAAAATTACTTGAACATCCAGTTTTCCCAATGAATCTCTCCCCAGAAAAGGGATTGAGCATTCAGGAGTATACAAATTGGTACTTCCCCCACTGTTTTATAAATTTAAATAGTAATCGTTGTAAAAAAGGCCTGTTCTCTTTCCTCCCTGTTGCACCCACAACACTTACAGGTTCTGAGCTAAGTTTTCCTCTGTGCATATTCAGTACTGAATATAGTTGTTTCTGTATAAATTAAAAATTTACTTTTTCATTCCCAATAATAATGTAACCAGGGCTCAGCTGAGGATGATTCCCCTGGTTCTTTTAGGGGGATTTTTCATTTTCACTTAAAGTCTTGGGCTTGATGGCTTGAAGAGCCTGGTTTAGGTTCTTTGTTTGATTTGCCTGGTTGGGGACACTCCCTTTTCTAATGTCCCCTTTCTTTACAAATTGCCAAATACATTTCAGCTATCAACTATCACAACATAAAGTGCCAAATACATTTCAGACACTGATTATCACAATACAAATTGCCAGATATACTTCAGCCACTAATTAATACAAATTACTAAAGTATACCTCATACAATTAACCAATTGTTTCTGAGTGAAGGGAGTCCTGAGTCCTAATTATGATTTCAAACACTTTAGCAGCTCTGTCTGGATTTTCCCTTTAAAATCCTGCCACCTTTCTCCATGACATTAAATCCACTATTAGAAACAAGGTTACTGGACCATAATTCCCAGCTGCCTGCTAGAGGGGATCCATCAGAACCTCCCCATCATCTTCCCCAACATCTCCTTACTGCCTTCTAGTGTGTCCCACAATCAGACCAAAATCCTCCTATCCCCTAAAACGTTCTTTCTGTTCCAGTCCACTTTTCCAAGACTCACTTATGTGTCTAACTGTATTCCCTGGTGATTCATGTTTCCCCCCCTTTATTCTTTGCCACAGAGCAACCATCAGCTCTAAATCATCCCACTCCTCTTCTCACCTGCACTTTAAGCACCTCTGTCCCATGCTGCACACAAAATACCACCTCTTTCAACCCTTTGCCTTTCTTTTCCTTTTCAAGTGTACAAGGAATTTCATCCCACTTATTTTCCATTCTACAAAACAACATTAATTGCAATATATATTATACTGCAAAGTTCTTATCCTTAGGCCACATCTCTTGATCTTCCAGAGTTTAAAGTGGCCACCACTGATTACAAATTTTTATAAGTTTTCCAGTTCTTCTTACACAAGAATTGGAAATAATGGGCATTGAGCAGTTCCATAGGCCAGTAGTTTTTAGAGAAGAAGCATTGTGATAATTCACCAGGTATAGACAATTTATCATCTGGTAACAAATATATTCATTATACTTGATAAAATATAGTATATCTCATTACAGTTTCCCCCCACAGCTATTAAACTGTAAGTGCTTTCTGTAAAAGAGACTAAAATCTCCCTTATCAGTGATGAAAAGGTCTTTTGAAACATCCAGCATGGTGCTGCTGCTTTGTGGTGGACAATAAACTGGTGGCAGTAAAAGGTGGAAATCATATTGGAGAGAAATAGAAAATACTGATGCATAAGCCTCAGTAATTGAGGCTTGCTAAGATGTGGCTAGATGTGAAGTGTAAGATAAGACACATTGTTTCATTAAAAGCCATTTAAATATTATATATTTGCATAATTTCATTATTGTCCTTTCCTCAAATATGTTACTGCTTATCAGGGAGGCCTGAAATTAACAGGCTGGTTTTTTATAAAAAAATACTTACAGAGCTAAAACCTTAGGACTTTACATTAATCAACATTAGCTGACTTCTGTTTTAAATAGAACAAACCACTGATCATATGTTTTAAGTGCCAGTCACTGAATTCTCCTTTTTTTGTTGTTTTTCAGTGGCATGACGTGGGCCACGCCGCTCCAAGGATGGACAGGCAGGACACCACCCTGCTCTTCTCAGAGGAGAATGAGATGGAGATGACAGCCAGCCACACAGCCATGATCTCACGGAACCTCAGCACCCACCAGCCTGACAGAACCGAGAAAATAGACCTCACCTCCTTCCTGGCTAAGTTAAACTCCAGCCAGGGGAAGGCAGAAACCAGCAAGGAATTGAGTTTGCTCTCTGACTCCACAAACTATCCAGGCTCGTCTTTGGAACAGAAGGAAGAAGCCACTACTGTGAAAAAAATAGATTTCAATGAATTTCTGCTGAGACTGAAGTCAAACAATCCTGCTGAGAGACCTGACAAGGACAATGTTTGCTGTGTCCCTTCCCAAGGCTCAGGAGATGTGACACGGCTGTCTGGGGAATTTGGCTATTCCCATGAGCCGCTGGACACCTGCAATGTGACAAGAGTGTTTCGAGGCCGAGAAGGTGGGATGGAGATGACAAAATGTGAGGCAGCTGATGTCAAAATTCCATTCCCTGGCATCAGTGAGGTTCCAGCAGAGCATTGGGAGTGTGGGGATGTTACTGAGGCGTTTGCAGATGAGGGCATGGACGTGACAACCTGTCACACTGCAAAAGTGTCCTTTGCCCTCTCCACTGTCGGGAACCAAAGTCTCAACTTCCAAAAGGATTTTCCACCCACAGAGTCGGATAATTCTGTGTTCAGGAGAGCATCTAATCACAGCTTAAATGTTCAGCAGGACCCTCAGTTTTGTGCAGACAGAAAAACAGCAAGTGCTGAAGGCAGAGGAGACCCCCAGGTGCTGCGAGCTGGGAAACAGGAGGCCAGGGCATTGTCTTCCATCCAGGGATCTGTTTCATCTGAGACCATCTTCCGAGGGGACAAAACTGTTGTGTTTTCCAAGTGCAATGACATGGAAATGACTGGGAATTACACAGACATCATCCATGAGGCCAGCACCACAGAAAAGAGCAGTTCATGCCATAAAACCTGTGAAAAGCCAGTGAGTACCAACCCTCTGCTGGCAGGGAGCAGATCCCTGGCATGTGGTGACATCCCAAAGGGTCTGGCACCTGGAGATAATCCTGCTGCTGGGCCCTATAAAAACAGTGCACTTGAGCTGCCTTCAGCCTCAGATGGACATGTGGAAAACGTGTCTCAAGCCTGTGGTCCTGCTGCAGCCAGCACTGGGTTTGGCTCATACACGCATTTTATGGCTGGTGGTGTTCTGAAGAGCAGGTTTGATCCCTCTGCAAACCCCCAGCTTGTTTTTTCAGGTGAGAAGACAGTAATATTCACAGGAGAAGACATGGACTTGGCTAAAACCTATGTTAAGGATGGTGGAGATTCAACCCTTAATGAACATCCCACCGCAGTGTTCACCTCTGTCACCTGCAAACCTCATTTCCTGGGTAACAGATTCACGTCTTCCAATGTAACTGAGCAGGAAGAAATGGAAATAACAAGATGCCACACTGTTTTCTTTGATGGTCAAAGCAGTGGGATAACAGCAGAGCCAAAACAAATGCCCTGTAAAATCATTCCAAGAAAGAACCAGAACAAAAATGTCACTGAGGGTGACATATCTGCATATTCTCTAGATATGGACAAGGAAAATGTTGAAGTGAGGAGTATTGATAGGAATATTAAAAAGAGCCAGGCTATGGAGAGGAATGTTCAAGATCTTCAGATGATAATGGTTGATAAGAAGCTTGGAAAAACCAACTTCCAGGCCAGTGGCCTGAGTTCCTGTGCCAAGAGCACGTGTCTGTTACAAGAGCAAAACAGAGGAGTGCCCGAGAATGTTGTCACTAACACTGGTGCATCCCTGTCTTTGCAAAGCCAAGAAATTGTATTCCAGCCTCTGGGAAAAAACCCTCCAAGCCTCTCAGATTTCTGCACAAACAACACAACAGTCATGTTTTTAGGTGATCAAAGCATGGACATAACCAAAGCTCATCCTGCTGCCTTTGAAATTGCTCCTATTAACACAGAACAAGAATCCAATCATTATAGTCAAAACACTGCACTATCCAAGCAGCTGCAAAGCCAGCCCTTCCCATTTTCCAATTGTCATGGAGTAGATATCATGAGTCAAACTGCAGCAATGGAATGTGAGGACTTGAACACCAATAAGCAAATCGTTACTGCTTTGGCTCCAAGTGGTTCATTTACTTTCAGTAACAATCCTGCTCCCTCTGGAATGAGAGGAAATGAACAATTTGGGACAGTCATAGGAATGAATGCAGACAGCCAAAACTCAGAGAGGCAAGAGAAACCCCAGCCTGTGAGGGCAGTAAGCAAAGTATTGCCAACCCGAGTAGACTCTGACAGACATTTTTCCACAGGTAGAACAGATTCTTTGAGAGAGGATTTAAAAACTCCTCCCTCAGCTCATGGGCTGCTCCAGGGGGGTGCAGAAGAACCAGTGTGGGCCAGGACATCTGAGGCACCAAAGGAAAGTTCCCAGTTGTCTTTCTTTGGAGAAAAGTCTGTTGTGTTTCCCCACGGTGAAAACATGGACATGACTGGCAGGTGTGTGGTGATGGTTCCAGATTACAGCATCAGCGTTGTTTTGTCACAAAACAAAGCAGCACCTGGATTCTCTGGTCAAGGTGGAAATGAAACAACGTCCTTGGAAAAAGAGGCCACGACAACAACACTGGTGGAGCGGGGTGGGCAGGAGGCTGCACGTGACAGAACCATCAGTTTTGCTCTGGCTGAGGACATGGAGATCACCACAGCTCACACAGCATGGCACAGACAGCCCATCCCAGCCATTCCTGCTGACAAAACCATTGTGTTTGCCTACGGCCAGGAGGACATGGACATCACTGCATCCCACACTGTTGCTGTCAGCAAGAACATCCGTGGGTTTGAGGCCCAGCAGGTGCCCCACACAGTCACCCAGCAGCCACCACAGCACATGCACAGTGGGCTGGTGCCCTGCAGAGATGAAATGGATTCCTCACAATATGCCACAAAACCTAAGGATAAGCCCAGCATTCCCTCTTCTGCCTTGTCAGACTCAGCAATTCCTAGTGAGAAAGGAGATACTCAGGTCCCCAGTGGCACAACACCACATTCCATTTATTCTGTCTCCCTTCCAGAAAGTACTACGGATGTGGGGGCACCACAGGATCATGGCCTTCCCACAGATAGCTCTGTCCCTGTAAGCAGGGAGCAGGATCTCACACCACCAGGAAAACTGCAATCAAAGGGAGTATCTTTTGAGTTCCCAAGTCAGGGCCCTGTGGATCACAGGGAAGAAAGTGACAGTTCGGGGTCCTGTGTTGCCTTTCCCATGCAGGGATCAGATCCTTGGAAGGGTGATCAAGATGCCCCCAGTACTCAGAGAAACCAGCTAGTGGAAGAGGATTCATCTCAGCCTGGGGATTCAGATTTGGGCTTGGCTGGAGCAAACCTCATTCCAGCTCCTGACAAGGAATCCAAGAAGAATGAGGAGCAGTCAGCTGAAGGAGAGGCACCTCCAAAAGACTTTCAGATAAGCTCTGAACAAGCTAGGCAGCCTTTGGTCAGTGACAGTTCAGAGGATCAGACACAAGCCACTCTTCCACCAGCAGCTTCAGGTATTATAGGCGTTTGTTCAAAACTGATGGGTTTGACAAGGAAATCCATTTCTGTTTCCAAAACTGCTTCTTCTGACCAGTTGGCCAGTTCCTCAGCTCAGCCAGAGGATACCCTGAGGTTGGGAAAAAACACTGTCAGTGAAGCAAATAACTTCTTTGAGCCCAAAAAGCAGGAGAACACAGGTCTGGAATCTGGAGCTGATCCCACAGGAGTGGCACCTAAGGATAAATATCCAGGAATAAATATCCCTCTGGGTATATTCCAGCCTAAATTACCAAACAAGAGAAATCGTGTTTCCAGTGCACAGGACATAAATACAAAATCAGACAGAGTAGAAGCCCCAGTTCCAGCAAACACCAGTGAAACCCCAGGTAACAAGTCCAGCAGGCAGAACTTCAGTCCTTTTCAGTTCATAGCAGAAGAATTTCTCCCTGTGTGCCTGGAGGAAATGGATTCCAATGAATCTGTCAGCTCTGAACTCATGGAAAGCGCTTGGGATGATAAAAATAAAAAACAAATCCCCCACTCTGAAAAGGATCTGTTTGAAGAGACAAAAACTTGCAGCATGAAAAGAGCTTTAGGACAAACTGAGGAGGATCTTCTAAACCCAAAGAAGACCAAGAGTGATCAACGTGTGGATGCTGGGGCCTCTCAAAACTTGGAGGTGAGCTTGGTCCCTCACTGTAAGGATACCTCACTGTAAGGATACCACCACAAGTTAAATTTTGGGGATGTAAGTGGATCTGTTAGTAGGAGTTCCTGTTTTTCATAACCACCAGTTTGCTGTCATTTTCCTGTGTCATTCCCTTAGTTTTCATTGTTTTGCCAAGTTAGAAGAATCAGGTTGGTGTGTGCAACAGTCCAGCACCAGGCAAAACAGGCAGAATGAGGGATTTGTCAACTTTAAACCATTCTCTGCATAGTATCCCTTTAATCCTTTCCAGGAACAGCTACAATAAACCACTGATCCAGTTATGTTGTTTTATATAACTATATTATTTTTAAAAATTTTCTTAATATTAGGTAACTTTTGATGTTGTGCCTCAGGACCAAGCAGAAGCTGATGAAGCTGGAGAACCTCCAAATCTCTCAGCTAAAAGCCCTGAGTGTCCTCACGCCAGCACCAGCAGCTCCCTGGATTCTGTGAAGGGTGATATAGAGTCAACAAGTAAGAGACCATTTGTGATAGGAGTCCCAAACCTTGTGTTCTTTGCCCTGTAAGGATGTTATTAACCCACCAATACCCTCCCCCTTTCTGTTTTGTTTTCCCAGTCCAGCGCAGCAGTCAGGTGGAGTCCCACCTTCTCACAGACAGCATTTGTGAAGAAAACTTATGGGAGGTATGGACAGGGCTGGAAGACAGCAACTTCCTGTCCTAACAGGAAAAAAAAAACTCCTGTGTTAATACACTAGTGAGCATTCTGTCTTGAAAAATGGACTTACATGTATGTTCTTCCTCAAATGTCCAGAAATTTCAGAGTGGTGCTATCACGGTTGGGGAGTTTTTTACTCTTCTTCAAGTCCACGTTGTGATTCAGAAGCCCCGGCACAGCCAGCTTCCAGCCAGTGTGAGTGGAACAATATAACTGACTTTAGATAATACTCATTTCTTGGTTTGGGTTTTAATTTTTAGCAACCCAGACATCTTTAAACAAAAAACAGAACAGATTTCCATCTCCTCAGCAAATACCATATATTCAGGATTATTGTTCTTGGATAAATATGCTAATTTTTGCTTTTTTAAATTTGTTTTAAGGATAATAAATTTGAAAGAATTAGAAGCTCAGTCTGACCTTTTCACCTTATCTTCTCACTGTTTCTGTCAGCCACTACTGCCTGCAGCTACTCTGAGCTCCTCCTGCCTGTTCTACTCTCTCCTTTAGAAATGCTTCACTATGATATTGCTACTCTTTTATTTCCTCACCTGAAGAAAAGGGAAGAAATACAGAACAGAAGTCTGCCTTCTAAATACTTTCCATTTTTTATTTAAAATATTCTCCTAGCTTAGTTACAGTTTAGTTAACAAATTTATTCATACTGAGTTGTCTCTAAGTATTCATCAGGCTTAATAACGCTGCTACTGTGGACTAGTGGCTGATAAAAAACAGACACCACCCCCACAAAAGCCCCTGAAAACTTTCTCTGAAGGAGTGGAAGCAATTAATGTCAGTTATTTATGAGCTTTACTATATAGGCAGCTTGCTGAAATACCCCCCTCATATTAATTTGAGGAATAAAGCTCCATAAGGCTTCCGTAAGGCTTGGGAGCTTTAATTCTGAATTAAGCATAATTTTGAATTAAGCATTGTTTTGTTGGGGAGCACTCTTGTTATCTACATAACATATACATATTTTCAAGTCTTCATGTAGAAGGGAGACCTCTTTCAGTAATACTTAATTTCATTTTTTTGAGCTCTAATGATGAGGCACATATCTCAAAAGGAAGCCTGTGCTCTGGTGTGAAGAAACACACGGTGTGAAAGCAGAATTGAAATGATTGGAAGTTACTATTTCTGAAAAATATGGATTTTTTTTTTCTTCCTACTTTTCCCTGTGTTTTTTCCTCAGTGTGCAGTCAGTGCACCTCCCACTGCAGAAGATCTCATCTACAGCCAGTACATTCACCGGCCCAAGCTGATGATTTACAAGGAGGATTGCCAGGACCTGTCTCAGAAAATAGCAGAGTGAGTAGTTTTCCAGTCACACATTTTATCAGGAATTCCATGTTTTCAGCTCTGGGTGTATGGAAATGGCCTGAATTACATACAGGAAAAGTAAAAATATAGTTAGTAGTTTATTACTGATTTAGAAATGAATTGTATAAATATCACCATGCTGCTTTATGTGGTCAGTGAAATTGCTGCAAGGCTTTCAACTTTTTTTTTTTTCCCCCTGTATTTCAGGTTAAAACCACATGTGACTGTCCTGGATCAGCCCCTGGTGAATGTGATCAGGAGTTTGTGGGAAGTAATGAGAACCTGCACTGATGAAGAGGTAATGCTGCATGGAAAGAATGTTTGTGTGTAATGAAGAAGTGAGGTCAATTTATTTATTCACATCAAATAAGAACCAGAATGGTCACAAAATAACAGCAGGTGAAACAAGGCAAAATATTTTCTTAATGGAAAACTGCTGAGAACTTCCAGCATGTCAGGAGAATGCAAGGAAATGTGTCCTTTGAAATATATTAAAGGGGAAAGAAATGACCCACAGTTACTGCTTAGAAAACCCAGAAAATTTAAAAAAGTATCCCACAAGAACTGAGAAGGTGGATCAAGAGATTTTGTTTTCTGAGGTTCTAATGCCAATAATAAAGATCTATTCCTTGAAAATAAAGGGTCTAAATTGTTTAGAGACACAGTATTTTCCATAATTTGTTATTTTGGCATAGGATGTCACTGAGGTTGGGTGCTGAGTTAGAGTCAGGAAGGATTACATTTCCATTCACTGTCTCTTCTGTATTTCCCATTCATCTCAGCTGAGTAAGTTTGGAGCAGAACTGAACAAGATGAAATCCTGTTTCACCAAGGAGGCTAAAATCTTGTCTCACAATGAGAAGGAGACATTGTACAGGAAACTGCTGCACAGTGCTGAGGTAAGGAGCCACAGGGCTGCAGGCATTTACCTTTAAAAAATCACTTCTACCACATTTCTTGTCTTTAAATGTGTAGGAGCTTAATTATTATGAGTGTGTACTGTCGTGGAAGTTTCTTTCTTATAAATACATTTCCCTTTTATCTATATGCAAATATATCACTGGGACAGTGACATTCTTGCAGTTACACTGTAGAAACCTTCTGCCTAAAAGTTTTGGTGATTAACAGAGTGAAAAATGGGAGTATTAAAGGAAACACTACCAAAAATGAGCTCTTTATACTGTAGCAATACCACTGTTAGTAAGTAGGTAAGTAGTAGTAGCAAGTATTTAGGAAGAAATTCTTCCCTGTGAGGGTGCTGAGGCACTGGCACAGGTTTGCCCAGAGAAGCTGTGGCTGCCCCTGGATCCCTGGAAGTCTCCAAGGCCAGGTTGGATGGGGCTTGGAGCAAGCTGGGATAGTGGAAGGTGTCCCTGCCCATGGCAGGGGATTGGAATTGGAAGATCTTTAAAATCCAAACCCAAACTATTCAGGGGTTCTCTGATAACTAACAAGGAAGTGCACAAGTAATGCATTATGACAGGGATCAAAGATGTGTATGTATTAAAGCTCTAGATTCAGTAAGCATTTAGTCATTCCTTATTATTGGCTACTCCCGCACAGTTTGCCAGTTGCCTCCTCCCTCTAATGACAACAAATTTCACTAACTGCTTTAATTAATTAGCAAGCAAAGAGCCCCATGGTGATCCCAGAAGAGAATTCAGCCTTTAAAATAATCTCATTGACTCAAGTACAATTTTCCCATCTTAGGAGCAATACAGAAAGCTCCAATCAAGAATAGAAAAGGTGGATGACTGGATGAAAGAGGCAGAGAGCTCCGTGGTTGCTCTGGAATCAGGTGTGTGTTTCCAAAGATGTGGCCAATATGCTGCTTTCTCTTTTTTCTGCAGAGCTGCTGTTTAAAAGGTCGGTTCAGGATTCTGTGTTTGTGATTTGTTGGTATAAGCTGCAGTCAGAACTTGGCATTACTGTGTAATGATGCTCTGTAGTTTCAATTCTTTTTCTCCAGTGCCTTGAGTAGAAATCAAATTACACAGTAGCAGCTCTAAAACAGTGCAATAAAATGAGTTTTGCTTGTTATTATCACTTTTGAGGTTTTTGGTAGATACTTTTCCATGTTTCTGTATTTTTTTTAGTTAACTTAGAAGTGCTGAGATTTCTAGAGCTCACAAACAGACAAAAGTAACTCTAAGTATCAAATCTGGAAGTTCTGCAGAGACCTGACACTTCTTTCCCACAGATTCTTTTTGGGATGAAGAGGAAGCTGGCTGCAGTGCTGGAACAGCAGGAGGGCAGAATGTACAGGAAGGTAATGGAACCAGCTGAAGGGACTTTTTGTCTGGTGTTTCAGAACCTGGAGAGGTGATACTCAACCCCCAGCCTGATGCATTAACTCTGAGAGGGATGCAGACACTGCTGCTGTCTCTCCTGCATTTCACATAGCTAATTACATAGGTGTTAAAGAATGAAAAGGACTGGTTTTTCCCTGGAAAAAAGGAATTTTGAACTTGCTACCCAAGGAGTGTGTGCTGGTTGTCATATTCAGCACTTTATTGTCCAGTAATTATAACCTTTAACTCTGTTAGAACAGTGAGTGCACAGCAAATTAGGGCTGCCTGTGTTGTTCTTTTCTCTCATTTTTTTCCTTTTCTCTCCTTTTCTCTCTTTGCTTTAGAATTGCAAAGGATCACAGCCCAAGAAGAGGAACTTCTGAGGTAAGATGTCAAGGAGGATTTGAGAATCAGATTTTAGAGTTTTTAACCACTGTGCCACATCCCATGAACTTGGTGTGTCCTTGCAGAGAACTATCAGAGAGGGATGCTGAGGATGAGCTTAATTTGGCTGAGATGGAGAAGCTCAAGAACACTGAAAGGGCCTGCCTGGAAATCCTGAAGAAATATGAGTAAGGAAAACACCTCCAGGTTTTATTTTTTAATAGCTGTTTCTGGTGGCTCATGTTTGTATGTGAATGTGTTTGGGTGTGGTTTTCCTTGTTATTTGATGTGGGAAATCTTGGAATGCCCATCTCCTGGCAGCCTAAGGTAGGCAATAAAGCCTTGGAAAACCTCTATGTGTGAGGCAGTTATTCCATTAGAGGCTTTGCAGTGGTACTCTGTGTTCAGGGTTTCTACATCCAACTCTCCTTCAGTCACCAAATTGACATTCATATAAAATTTACAGTAATATGCTTGCATTCCCAAGAGATCCTTATATTCTGTTGGAATGAAAAACTCTGTTTGGCTTTGGAAAATTTCATTGCTGTATGATATGGTAAGAGCTGCAAGTGCATTTAATACTCTGATGTTTGTCCCTCAGAAGTTGTTTGGGCTGGTTGATTGAAACTTGGGGTGATGGTGGGTTTTTTTCCCCTTTTCAGCTTCACTGAGTGGGAGTTGATGGAATGGAGTGAGCAGCAAGCTGTCTTTAATTTTCTTTATGATTCTGTGACACTCACAGTTGTGTTTGGACCCCCAGTAGGTGAGTCACAAAATAGGTAGGTTTGTGTTTTATGAACTTGCAGTGTTAGAGAACAGAAACCTAAAATGTCCATATTTGTAAAGATCTGCTGAAAAGAAGTAGGAAATAGAAACTATACTACAGTGTGTAAGCTGAAAGAAGTGACTCTGAATATGTTTTTCATATGAAAATTCAGAAATTTATATAATGCATGGCTGTTTCTGAAGATGAAGAGCATTAACTCCAGTACTAAGCATGGAAATAACTGGGGTGGTTTTTTAACTTTCTTTCTCAGATGCTGAGTTTTTTGCTGCCCGTCCTTCCAGAAGCATCGTGAGCCTGGACTTTGAATCTTTCCTGGATGGTGAGATTTTTGAATACTGTGAAAGTAGCAGCCCTGCTAATCTCTTGTTGGAAAGACTAAATGTGTGCTTAATCTTCTAATGCTTTATGAAATGGATTTTCAAAGATTTCTGGTTTTCTTTTGTGTTGCAGAGGAACAAGCTCCACCCTCCTCGTGTTTAGTCCAAAAACTCATCTTCCAGTTTATTGAAAGTCAGGGATGCTGGCAGAAAAAGTGTCCCAAACTGTGCTACTTGCCCCAGGTAACATTCCAGGGAAACTTAGAAGACTCTGAAAAAAAATCCAATTATTATTTTCTGCCACAGAGAAAACAGAACTGAGCTGAGAACCAAAGCACCTTTATGAAAGCTTCAGGAATGCAAACCAAAATCTGCTTCAGGAATATCCTGAGGTGTGAGGGGAAATATCTGTCTCTGAAGGCAGGAGTCCTAAAAGCTGAAGTTTATTAAAAAAACAATTTTTTTGCCTGAAAAAAAAAAAAATTTGAGCTGAAGGTCATTTTGCCTCCTAAGGAATGTAGGTTCAAATTGCCAAGCCAAACTTTTGTGTTGCTGCGTGGCTGTTGGCAAAGGACAAATTTAAAGCAAAAAATGTACATTGGTTACAATTTCAACTGAGGTATCAGTTAAACCATGTTTATTTTTTGTACTTTCTAGGATGAGCTGTGTGTTCAAGCATCACATGGTCACTCCCTGAGTGCTGATGTTGCTTTTCTGATTGCCCCCCCCCAGGCTCTCTTTGACATCTCCTTGGTGGTGAACCGCTGCAAAATCTTGGGACAGGAGTTGGAATTTCTGCAGAGGTGGGGTGCAAAATTCCAGCTCCTGGAGACAGATATCAAAGACACAGAGTGAGTAAAATCAGAAAATCGTGATGGGATTGTTGGGGTGTCCTGTGCAGGGCCAGGAGCTGGACTTTGAGGATCCTTGTGTGGGTCCTTTTCTGACTCAGGATGTTCTGTGATTCAATAAGATGGAATTCACAGTAGCCTTAAGAGGGAGTTTCTAGATAATCAGAAGCAAACCACTGAAATAGTTTCAATTTGGTTTTTCTTAAAAGTGACACTTTATGCTGCTGTTTTTAAGAACAATTTAATTTATTTTCATACAATTGCACTGTCCCAGTGCATGGAAATTAGGCTGTTCATGGATTCACTGATTTTATGGCTGTCAGACAGCCTCTCCTTCCTTGTTGTTCTCCTGCTTGCCTTTCTTAAATATTGAGGCCAAATTGTAGCAATGCAAAGGAAACAGAGCCAAGAGTTTATTTGTAGCTTAGGGCTTTGTTTCCTTTAATCTTGTGTTTGCCTCAGCCAAGCAGAATCAGTCATGGAAGGAGGGATGCACTGAAACTGGAGTTTACTTTCTTTACTTTCCATTTCCCCTTGCTACTTCCCAATTTTGTGGCATGTGCCAGTGGTACAGCACAAATACAATTTCACCTCATCCTTCCATTATTGATGCCTATCTTTAATTAAGAAGTGTCCAATTATGAACTTGCTCTGCCCACCTTGGTGCTGTTCCAGAGGTTATTCTAATTTTGTAGCTCCCTTTTGCAAGAGTGCCAAAAACTCCGTGGAACTGGAGGTAAATCAGTCCTACTTAACTGCCTGGGAATGTTTTATGTCAATTAGAAAATATGTTCTTAGTCTCTATTCTCACATAACTTCTGGATGATTCTGTGAATTATATGTGCATTAACTTTGTGGGAAGTTGGGGTTTGCATTCTGAAGTGTTGATAAAGTGTGAAGGGCCTTTTTTTATCTTATTCCTGAAGTTCCTGTGGGTCTGTGCTGGAACTCTTTAGAAGTTACTGCCCTTGTTGCATCAATGACATCACTTATTTCTACTCCTGGCACTAATTCCAAGGTGGAAGCAGCCCATTTGACTGTTTTGCTTGGATCTTTGCGTTTATTTCCACAGGGTGAAGCTTCTGTTCTCCTCTTCAGTGGCTTTTGCAAAGTTTGAGTTGACTCTGGCTCTCTCTCATGATTACCCATCTGCTGTACTTCCCTTCAGGGTCCAAACCCACATTGGGAGTATCGGGTGAGCTGGCAAAGCCCTTCTGCATCTCACTGTATCCCAAAGTAGGGATGGGGCATTGAACACTCAGGATCCTCTCCAACACGTGTGATAATTTTATCTTCCCCAGGGAGAAGGAAGTTGCTGCTGTTCTCTCCAGAGTTCCAGCTGGTCACCACTATCTGCAGAGAGCAGTCACCTCGATCCATCAGAATCTGCTCCAGGGTCCCAGATGATCTGCTGGATCCACAGGCAGGACTGAAGCAGTCAGAATGGGCAGTCTGTGAGTTTAGTCTTATGAGAATTCCAGCTGTGTCTCCCTGAAATGGGAATGCTGTCACCCACTCAGCTCTAGTGTTCCTGCCTATTTAGTATCCTTGTGGATCAAGTAGAACACTTGGTGTAAGCCACAAGTTTTACAAGGGCAGGGGTGTCTAAAGAGGAGAAGAAGGAAATTCCTAGATCCCTTGTAAGTTCAAGGTGCCTTTTATCTTCTGTCAGTCACTGGTGGTCATTCCTGGCACAGATAGCCATGATTGGATAGTCATTCCAAGCATGGATATTGTTCTGCCATAGCCCATTCATTTTGTCATTTACAGAGTGCTTGCACAAAGCAATGATGAGTGTTCTCTAAATTATTACAACTGGAATTTGCTTTTGCTGCCATTATTTCACTACCGCATACAATTTAACAACTCCCACCACGTCTGGTGTTTATCCATTGCCTGGCACCCCTCCCAGGCCAGACACTATATCCCTGGATCTGATTAATTACCAATTAACCTGTAGCAATTAACCCCAGTCACCAAAGTCAGAAATATTTTTGGAATTAAGGCTATAAATTCCTGTGCTTGCCCACAGACTTTGGCATGCAACAGCCTCAAAGGCATCACTGTGATTCCCTGGCAGAAGTTAGTTCTGACATTGTCTTAGTCCAGCACCATCTCTGGGTGCTGGGGCACTCTCCCACTTTGGAATGCCATGGAATTTTAGTGAGGAGACTGAACTCCTTAAACTTGGGAGTATCTGTGAGCTCTAGCTTGGTTTTATGTATAATTTTGTGTATTATGTGGGTCTTGCTGTTGGAACTGATCTCACCCTGTGTTACCAAGCCACAGCACCAACCCTGGCTCAGATGTCAGTTCTGCAGCTGAAAATCTTTATACCCTGTAAAATATGTTGAATTTAAAAATGTTGTCCTGTATTTTACTGTTTATATATTTTGTCTATTTGTTCAACTTTCTACAAAGTTTGTGTCTGTTTGTAAAGTGGAAGTTTAATAAAGATTAGATTTATCACTCTTCCTGTTTCAAGTGGGGATTATGGGCTGCTCTATTTAAGCTGGTGATTGAAAATTCAATACTAAATTATATTTAAAATATTGAAATAATTACGTTAAATACTTGGGAAGACTTTTCATCATATCTTTTTTTTCCTTGCCTTTTCTAGTGCTACTTTTCTGTATCCTGGCTTTTCACAAGTATTTATTGTATTTTAATTAGGAAGATAGCACCTAAATAATTCTCAATTTAGGTACAATACCTGGAATCTTGAATTTCCCCAGGCCATTCTCTGTGCATCACTAACTAGCAGAGAGTTCTGCAGCAGTTCTCCAGCAGCATGATCCACCTCTTTTTTTTTTTTTTTGGCTGGTTTTCTTTTCTTTCAGTGGATTTACACACTAAAGCATCAATAACTATAAAGACTCAAGTGAGTTTTTGGTGGAGTTTATTATATTGCTCCAAATATTGAATCAAAGCAGCAGGTAAAGCCACACATTTGTAGTAAGAAAAGGAGCATGGGCAGAAATTATTCCATTATCCAGCTTTAAAAAATGATGGAAAACTTGACTTCCATGTGCCAGGAATCAGCAGCTCCACTCTGTGCAAGGCCTCAAGGCAAAGGGATTCCATCAAAGGCAAGGGATGGGGTTTCCCATTCCCAGAGGAATTGCAACCTCTGCTCCAGATGTGTCTCGATCTCCAGCTGCTTGTTCTTGGGTTCTGAGGAATTGTCACTGCTCAGGAATTGCAGGGGCTGCTGGATTTATGGGGGCACAGGGTCGTGCTTCAAGAGGGAAAAGAAAAGAGAAAATAAGAGAAGGAAAATGAGAGAAAATAACAGAAAGGAGAGAGAAGCAAATGGAAAAGAGGGAAAAGGAGGAAAAGAGAAGGAAAAGCAGGGCGGGGAGAGAAAACGGGGAAAAGAAAAGGAAAGGGGAGAAAAGAGAAAAGAAGGGCAAAAAGAAAAG
>WBNO01006538.1:38935-55688 GCA_013400575.1 Peucedramus taeniatus | reverse complement strand
GTGATTCTGTGATTCTGTGAAGATATTTCTAAAAAATGAAATTATACAGTATGTGGTATCTTTATACTGCATTTTTGATAACATCTGTAATTAACCTTCCTTCCTTCCTTCCTTCCTTCCGACACTTCCTTCCTTCCGACACTTCCTTCCTTCCTTCCGACTCTTCCTTCCGACACTTCCTTCCGACACTTCCTTCCTTCCAACACTTCCTTCCTTCCTTCTCTTACATATATGTCTACCTATTTATCTTCTTATATTCAATAAGTATAATTCAGTTTCTCCTTTTGCTCTACAGATAATGAAAGGATTAATTCATCTCACTATGATACAAAGGGAGCACAAGTCAAAGAAAGAAGGTAACAGCAAAAGCAAGTTTAAAAAACTGACTGTAAATTAAATTGAAATATAAAAGTTTCTTTGAGTTTATTAATTTGTGAGCTACTGATAAAGGCAAACCAAAGAAAAGATATACTGGATCTGAGCATGTTCTGTGGAGAAGGATGGGAATATATACTTCAAAAGTGTGATCTGGGAAAGTCATTTACCCTTACATCAGCTCAGTTTTGCTAAATGTAAACTGATGAAGCTGGTGGAAAACAGTTTTGAAAGTCTTCTCTTTCTCAGGCACAAGGTGCTTACTGAGGAGTGACAGTTGTTACCATGTGCTCATGCCAAAGGAATAAGGAATTTACACAGTCCCACAATTTACTTACTGCATGGGATCTTTCTTTGTCTTTGCAAGATCATTCTTTATGTCGAAGATTCTCTTTATCTCAACACATTGGATTTAGTAACCTCATTGTCACTGCTGCTCTACAGAGGCTTGGATGGAATTGTTTATTCTAAAGAGGAGCATATGGAAGAGTCTGTGTCAGAGATGAAGTCATTTGAATGGGTAAATTAACTTTGTTGCTGCTTGCTGCTCTCTCAGCATGTTTTAAGGTGCTTGTACCAAAAAGATCAAAGATCATAAGAGAAAATGTGTCTAACATCTTGTGAAAGAAAAGAAAATAGAAAGATATGAGGAAGTTTTTTTTAACCACCCAAACACAGATCCATACAAAGACAGGAGGAAACACTGAAGCATTCATAAAAGCATCTCTTCTGTCCTACAATCCAAACATCTGGAACAGCTGCTTTTGGCAATTCTCAATACTGACATAGTTTCTTTGTTAAAAGTTACTCAAGATTCTCAAGTTTGTCTTGCAATACTTGAAATCATTAGGCACTGTAGATTTTAGAAGTTTGCAAAGTATGACTATAGGACTAGGCAAGAATTTATAAGTTTTTGATTAATAGATTTTGATTGCTTCTTCTTTTTTTATGTTTAATTATTATGACAATCATTTTATGTTTAATAATCAGTATTCTAAACTCTGTCAGAGTGAAAGAAGTTTGACTCTTGCTAAGATCTTGTCCTAAAGGACTGATTTCACTAAGAATGCTGGAACCTAGAACAAGACTTCAGGTACTTTTGTTGGAGCTTTTCTTCTGATCAATGTACAAATGGCTCTTAGCATTTTAGCACCCATATTAAAACTTGACAGAATCCAGAAAATTAGTTGGTACAGTGTGATAGAATTTGAGGCGTGAGTCTTTACCTATGTTTTGTCTAGGGGGATTTTTTTCCTAGGAGGTGGAAAATTGAGTTTGGAATGGATGAAGCAAAAACAGGAAATGATGAAAACAAAGTTTCTTGCAGATTTATTTAGCACATCCATTTTCTACTGCAACAGTTGCATGTGATAAGGATATCAGCCTTATTTAATAATTCAAGCATAACAGATGAAAGTGTCCACTCTCAGTAGGTTTTTCCAGCCTGCACCACATCAGAAGAGTTGCCTGCAATAAGAGAAGTTCAGGATTATTCAGCATTCAACAGCCTCTCCCAACAGCCCTGAGCAGGAATGAAGCTCTTCAGCATGCCCTAAGCACATCTCAACTTTAATTAATGGAATCTAAATACTTAAATAATTTTCAGGTACAATTCCAGGAAAAAAAAAAAACAAAAACAGTCAAAATATTAGACATGAAACTGCATAACTCTTAGGACCTAAAGCTGTTTTTCTTTGGTATTAGTCCTTCTCTGCTGCAAGACAGAAAGATTGAATTTTCTGCATTAGATTAAACTTTGAGAAGATGCCTACTGTGCTGAAAAGGCACGGTTGGAAGTGAGAGCATCTGCAATGATGTGATAGTGTACACATGGTGGATGAGAGATGTAGCTTCTGCTGATTATAAACATAAATTCCTCAGTGGGAAATCCCACTGACAATATTAGTCATTTTTACTTAGGAACAAGTACATCCTCCAAATTCTGTCTAGTGTGAAAAGATTTATTTAAGAGAAGGCAAAAAGCTTTGTTATTGCTTTTATATGGCTCTTGCCTTTATCACAGAGCTGTATGCAAAAATGCAACAGGAACTCTGGAGCACCCACATGAAATTTGTACTAAAAATAGATCAAGATCACATAGATGCTTGTGTCAGAAGTAGTTTATGCCCCATTTAAATAACACTTTTTTTTATACACCGAGGACACTAATTTAGATTTCATCATGTTGAAAATGCTGTTCTTTTAAGTGACATTAACAGAAAGACCATTCATAAATCAACTTCAAAATAAAGGCAAAGTAGAAGTAAGCAAACAGCAGCTAAATAAAATAAAAAGTAAGCCAGCATTGTAGCTGATGAACTAAGTAGTTTTAGCAAATGACCAAACTGGAAAACTCTGATGAAATAACTATATCCTAATTCTGTCATGTGCTAGATATAAACCCAAAGTAGATTATACATTGTAATTACATTCTGATGATGACTAGACTCCTTCAGTGTAAACACATGACTTCATTTTCACTTTAAATCAGTGTCTTTTTGTTCTCCTTTCTATTTATTCCTTTGGAGTTCTGAAGCATCAAATCATCTATCTGAGCAGTTTCCAACATGAATCCCAGAGCTGGGGAATGATTTATACCAGAACCTCATGTATCAGCAGTGCTGTACTTTTTCTCCAGAATTTTGTCATATCCTGTTTTGCATATCTTGAGTATAAATGTATTTTCCACAGGGGCAGGATATGGTTTGTTTTGATCCCCATCTCAAAGACACTCAAAAGCCAAATGAAGAAAAACAGACTCAAACTTCTTTCTCCACCAAGTTTGATAAATTTTTCTTATATGCAGAAATCATAAGGAAAAGGTAGGATGGTTCCGAACTGGAGCACTACCACCTCCCTCTATGTGGAAAAAATAGATCTGAGCCTATGGAGTGCTTCTGTTTCTGCTTAAAAGAATGATTTTAAAATGCCTGTATTCATGTGATAGATGGAATTTCTTCTTACTGCTTTGGAAGGAATTACTCAGAAAATGTCTGTACCTCCTGAAAAAAAGGAAATTCAGTATCTCCCCTCACCTATAGGATAGACTATATCTGCAATTTTAAATTCAATTTCCTTATCCCAGTAGTTCAGACACGTGGCAAATTGCAGACTGTGTAGAGCAAAGCTGCCCATTCCCAGAAGGTTTGCCTGCATGGCCCTGTCTTCTGCATCCATGGGCACCAGCAGCAGGGCTCTCAGGAACACAGCATCTTTCTGCAGAACTGGGTTCTGTATCAATGAACCAGGAGAACACAGAGGCAGTGCACACCACGATCACCTCCTGACACATGGGTGCCGGCACGTGGTCAGACTCTGGACAGAGGAGTTGGGAACACAGCTCCTCACTGCACCAGCACGGGTCAGGGCTCTGCCTCCTGTTAACCTCTGTTCCCAAACTGAGGTGAAGGGGGCAGTCTAATTAATATCACTGCTCTGGATCTGAGCTTGGTCCACCAGAACTAAGCTCAGTTCTCTTTGTACCATGACCACAGCACAGTGCATTCTGGTTCTACAGGGACTGACAGAGGCTCCACAAAGCTCAGCAGATTTGTTTCAGTGCTGCTCTGCTTCTGGTATCTGGAGGCAATGAAGGCACATGAAAAAGACATTAGGCCTGATATGATCAGTCTAGATAGGCTGTGGTTAAGCAGCATGGACATAAAGCAGAGATTATCTGGAGCCAAAATATGTTGCCCACAGACAGTGGAGGTATTCAGGCCCCATGATCTTTCTTCACTTCAGATGACTGCACAAATCCCAATTAGATTTCAAGTCACTTCTTGAATAAAGCCACAAGTACTTTCTTTCTCATTCTATTCTGGCCATTTACTTGTCCATGAGTGCCAGTGTCCCAGAGTGCAGAACAGGAAAGGCTGTTCTGCATGGGACACTGGACAATTCAGGTACAGACTTAGAAGATCAGGATTTATTTCGGAGCAATCACACAGTGTAAGGGTATATGAAGATCTCAAAACCCCTCTTTGATCCTAGTCTGTATAAAAATTAAGGCAAAAATTTGCACATGTTTGTTTTTAAAATTTTATCTGTGTATTGATACACAGGCTTTAAAGAAACCTGGAAAGGGAGAAAAATGAAATTTGAATCATTTATTAAATGGTAATTTATTTTTTTCCTCACCTGTGTCAACTGTCTACAACTAAACAGTTATGGCACAACCTGTCGTGACTATTTCTTCTGCAGACTTTCATAACACACTGTGCAAGTTGCATGTCAGTTCCCAGTGTCCTGCTTTAAATTTGAGATCCTCCTCTTAGACAGTTCAGCTGCTAGGATTGAATAAATCTTGTCAGTCCTGGCCTGGAATTGAAGTTTTTTTCTCTCCTAATTACTGTTGGCTTACAGCATCTTCTGGATTATCACTGGAACAGGTTGTCCAGAAAAGCTGTAGTTGCTTCATCCCTGGAAGAGTTCAAGGCCAGGTTGGATGAGGCTCTGAGCAGCCTGGTCTGGTGGAAGGTAACCCTGCCCATGGCAGGGGAGTTGGAATTCAATGACCTATAAAGTCCCTTCCAACACAAACTATTTTATGATTATATGATGTTATGGTTTTGTGATCCAGTGTACCTTCAAAAAAGATAATTTTGTTCTTTCTTTCATAGTTTATCACCACTAGTGGAAGATGAGGGAATTGTGAGGGAAGATGAGGAAAAAATGAGGGAAGAATGAAGAAAGAATGATTATTTTTTTCATTTCTCCATGTCCTCAGCAAAATATGGCAAGGCTTACTGTTTTATGGTTCACAGGCAGTATTATATGGCCATATAAGGTTTTGAGGAATTGAGACATGAGTCAATCCACAGCAACCAAGTCAACAGTGCCTGAAAATTGCCAAACAGTGATAGAATTCTTTGACACAAAACTATGTCACAATATACACGTACCAAGCTGTGTCTCAGCTGGCTGAGCAAAGAGAAATGCAGATTTCAGGGTGATGAGTTTCGGGAAAAAGCCTTAAAAATGATGTCTAAGAAGATAAATATTTAGATTAACTAATAACTTGTTGTAAAGCCTGAAAAAGCGAATGTCAAAATTATTACACTAATATCAGTTTTTTATGAATAAGTACATAAATAAAATCAGACAAATCATGAATGTGTATAAACAGTAACCATGTTTTTTTTTTGCTTTTTTTGTTTTATCCTCCAAAAATTAATTTGGAGGATAAAACAAAACAATTTAAACAAAGCTATATGCTCTAATATCTGATTTTTCTGTGAAATACTTAATATTTTCATCATTAAACATAATTCTATCTGTGATATTCATTGATTCCAAAGGATGCTATTAATTTTATTTTCACTATTGCAGGCATCATATTTAGTGAACACAAACAGTGCTTTTTAGCTCTGAACCAATGGGAGCCATAGAGCCCTGAATTCCTTCCTCAGAAGCTGCCATGTGTTTTTGCTCTTTATGTACTGAACATTTCACAAGATAAAAAGTTTTGCCATAGGATCCAATCCAAAATGTCTTGCCATTAATGGAAATATATTCCTTGAAAGTATTTTCCCCTTTTGTGACATTTCTTGTTACACTGTGAAGGTGAAAAAATAAAAATAGAACACAAGTAAAAATGACTGGTTTAAGTCAAAATTATCTTTGACCATACTGCAATTTATGACCGTATCTTAGAATTTTTAAAGTTCAATTTCACTGTTCTTAGCTGGAGTAATGATGCATTTGATATAACAATGTAGTAATTCAAATATGTGATCTAAAGAATTTAATTTTGCAAAACACTAAATATAGTTTTACTTGACTCATATAACAAAATAAGTAATATTTTATTATTCCTTATGAAATTAATGAGGTAATTTCTTCATCACTTAGCAGTGATTTAAAAGTAAGTAGAAAATAACAGGAGAAAAAAAGAAGGAGAACACAGGCCTTTGGCTATACTTCTCAGCAATGCTAATTAAGATAAGGTCCTGAGCTATGCCATGTGACATCTGTGATGCCCTTTTACTGTGCAAAGTAGAATGTCTGAGTGGCTACTTGGGGAAGGATTAAGAGGCAAACTTTTTTTTGGTCAGAGAACTGCTAGAAAACCATTAACTGGCCATAAAGAGTAAATAGAAACAAATTCATGGCATTCATGTCATGAAAAAAAATGAGTAAACACAAGTAAATTAAATGTCTTTTGACAGCTGATGGAAGCTTGTTTTTGTGCAGTGTCCTTAACAGTCTCCCTTTTTCTTTTACTTTTATTTGAAAAAATATGTGTCAAAGAATCTTATGCATCTTATTTTTTTCCTTTGTCCCTATTTACACACTTACATGTTTTCTTACACAGTTTATATATTTATTTTATAAATTTAATATATATATTATGAAGTTTACATATTTTTCTTACACAGCTTATATATATATACAGTTTATATGTACTTCATATCTAGGACTGATTTTATTTTATGTATATGGCCAAGTTCACAGGAAGAAAAAACCCCAAGCACTCAGTGTGTACTGATTGTGCCTCAGCTGCAGGTAAGCTGGTTTTTAACAAGATTTGTTACAAGTTCAGCTCAAGGAGCATTAAGAGAAAAATCAGCACTAGTGATTTCCAGTCTGAAGCTGGTGAACATCATATGAATGTTCCAGCATTGACTTTGTTCTGGTACATGGGCAGACAGGGTCTGGTCAAATCCAAAGACAAATACATACCAGTCACCAATCTTAAAAATATAAGGTATTATTAGACACAAAAAAAATTTATATCTCTTCAGAACACACATGACTGTTTATCTGTAGCCTTCTTGAGAAGCCTGGTCAATTCTGAGCCTCCAGACATAGATGGGATTGGTGAATACCAAGAAGCTCATATGGCCTGAACATCAATGAGCTTATATACCTGCAAAAGATGCCTGGCCTGGGAATGTGGCAGATATGCCAGTTTCTTAGAAACCTGCAAAAAGAATGTCAGATTCTGACTGAGAGACTGTATTTCTTTTCTGCAGGACTCTGGTTAACAAGACTGTCTCAGAAAATAAATGGTGCAGCTGTTATTAAAAGCTGTGTGGAGAAAAGATAAAAGTCTGACTGCCAATCTCTTGTCAACATCCTTTTGGCACATGACAAATCTACTTTATCAAGAGCAAAGCTTTGTTTTCTGTGTAGCTTTCACTGATTTAATAAAATCCAAGTGTGCAAGCTTAGCCTGAGATGTGTGAGGCCTTCCCCATATGGTTTCCAATGCTTCTGAGATAGCTGGGAACTGTGACGCCAGAACAGTTTGGGAGAACCCTGGAGAACCTTCTGACACTTCATTTTAAGGCTGGTGTGCCTATCCCATTTCCAATGTATCATCTGGTAACCCCATAACTGATATTAGCAGTCAATTTCAAGCCATGGATGACTTGATTAAACTCTTCAGACTCCTATTTCATTGGGTCAAGTCTGCCAAAAAGAAAAAAATAAATTCATATATACAAACACTTACAGGATGATGATGAGCCACAGTGAACTGAAATGATTTGTTAGTTTTATGATAGGCTTTGGACTACATTGCTGCTTTGAGGAAAAGCAATAATATGCATAAAATAGCATCTGGAAGGGAGACATGAGTGGGAATTACCTCCAAGTCTGCTTTGAAGAAACTGTGGATGGCAAAGTCATCCCTCATTTCTATGAAGGCAAGCAAGCAAAATGTGCGCGGTCTTTAGATGAGCTCATTCTTCCCCACATTAAAGCATTTATACTGGTATTGTAGCCTGGAACATTATGAAACTGACCATTATTTCACAGACATTTTCCTTGAGGAAGTGACTATCCTCAGCAGATTGCAAGACACTCCTATGCCACTCTGTGGCTGAGTGGCATGAAAAGCTTCAATAATAAATGTTTTTAATGGTTCAGAATGATGAATTCTGAGTCCACACACAGCACACGTGCCATAACTGGAGTATATAGCTATGCCAGAGCTAATTCAACTATCCTGATGCACCGAGGATTTCTTTAATCATGAGGATGACAAACACTAAGTATTGAAGATAAATACTAGGAAGAAAATCACTCATGACTCGTATAGTTAGTATTGTTGCCACCAGCCTAAACAGTGATAATTTGATGAAGTACTTGAATTGGATTCAAATACCACTAATCACATTTAACAAGAAAGACCAGATGTTTTCTGAGAGAAATTACTGCAAACAGATCTCTATTTCTAATGCAATCTTTTACCAGCAAGTTCTACAGAGTTTCAGCTGGTTTATTCCAGTTTCTAAGGAAACAAGTTCTCTTATCTTCAGTTGATTTTGTAGACTTTTTTACTCTCATCAGTGTTTCCCCTATTCAAACAAAATAAAGGTGGTCATTTTAAAGGTAGTGGCATTTTCTGACAAAAGAGCTATTGCCATTAATTGTAACAAACTTTTGTAATACCACACCTCTTCAAAAAGAACTTGCATGTGCCTTGAAGTCCTGTAGATCCAACATAGTATTTCCTTTCTTTTTCTTATTTCCAGGACATATTTTGTGTCCTGGTTACTCTCCTTGGTTATTTTCTGAAAAAGACCTTTTTTTCTGTCTGTGTATTACCCTGGAAAAGAAATGCAACAGTTACAAAACAGTGTAATTACTTAATCATTACTTTTCTATCCCAGTACTATGGTCATGCTGTACAGAAGTTGCCCAAGTGGATGAATATTTTCCGTTTCAGGCTCTAGTGTAATACCACAAATGCACAACACATTTTGGAGGCCCTGTCCCAACAAGAAAAAAAACAGCTTTTTTTTTCCATCATAGCTGAGTGGAAGTTATAATAATCAAGATGAGTAAATTGTATGACACTCATTAATATTTAACACATGGTTACCACTTGAATCTGTTGGTAAACATTGGATAACCAGTGAAATTAGGTATTAATGCTGTCATAGAACAGAAAATTAAACACCGGTTTTGTTGACAACTGTTGTGATTCTGATCTGCAATGGTAGCCAAAATTGATAAAATAGCAACATAATGCCAAACTAAAGTCAGTAAACAGTACATTTTACTCCTTTATATGATTTTTTATTTGGCTTGTGATTGTTTTACAGAATATTAAGCTAAATGGATATGTAATAACAATAGAAACCGAGAGTGCTCCATATATTCCCATTGGATAATGGTTTTCAAAGCAAAAATTAAATAGGTTTTGGTTATGTGGCCTGTGTCATTTCAGAAAACCTGATCATGTCACTAATTGTCCCATATGCTTATACAAGGATTTGTATCAGAGAGCTGTGACACCCATGAACAAACAGCATTTTCTCATAATCACAGCACATTTTAGGGAATAATTAATTTAAATCCATTTTGCACCCTTCATTCACTGCTAAGAATCATCCAGTTTAACTTTCTAACATCTTTTCTATCACTCTGTCCAGCAGACTCCATAGTATTTCTTACTGAAAATGTATCTTAAAAATACACAAACTTAATTGCCTTTCATTTTCCAATACTAGAGTGTCTTGAGTGTGTTTAGGTTGTTAAACCTCCAAATACATAACAGGAACCCTTTTAGACAGAACAGCATTAAGAATTGCACTCATCACCCGGTGTGGGCTCAACTCCTCAGTATTAAAAGTTTAATTCCAAATAATTTATATGCATAAAACTTATATATATGAACTGCAAGTGCTTCCAAATCTTACATGTTTCCATGTATGATTCCAAAAGTATTGGTGCCTTCATCTCTGCGAGGACACTGAGAACTCTTCTGTCTCTATCCACTGAGCAATGGAAAGGTCTCTTGAGTTTTCTCTGCTTCAGTTTGCCTACACTTCCTCCAGTAAGACATGGCAAGTAACAGGCTGCCAACTGCTTCCAAGTGAATTGAATTTTATTAGCCTAGTAGAATATCCCACTGATTTTCTTGTATTTATTTTGACTCATTTGTTGTTTTAGAAAGGAAATCACCAGAATAATACATTGGAACTGAGCAAATATTTCTTTCTTTTAAAAATAAGCAGCCTAACTTCCCCTACACAGAGGCAAATCCCACCATGTATGATAAAAAACTGAGGTATGTTGGTATTAAGTGGAAAGGTAGCTCAAGCAATTAAATTTGATAATTTCTGTAATATCAGTAACAGTCTTGGTGGACCTAGAACTTTACTGGCCTTTTAGCTGGCACTCTAGACTGATTTTATACTATACAGACAATGCCCTTAACTCAGACAGACATAAGGAGCTGACAGAGTAGTACTACTAGTCTGAGTAATTCTAGCTATATTGAAGTGCCTGTCAACATTTATGGATGGGCCAAAATAGAGAGTATTGTTCGTTCATGTAAACAGCCAATTTCTCACTTGAGGTACTAATCCCCTGCCTGTGGGAGCATTAAGGGTTACATATATCCTATAACTTCCCTCATAACTGAAAAATATATAATTACAAATAGCAACTGGAATAAGCTCCTGGGAACCTGCCCACTACTACTGATATCCCAAAAGACTTGTAAGTTTTTTCAATTTACTATTCTTCTCTATAGTCTCCAGACAGCAGCACAGCCTCAGTGGACTTGAACAAAGCTCCATCTTATACTGTAGGACATTTACAACTGGGATAACTCATGAATACTTCAAAAAGTATGCTGTAAACAAGTTTGCTGTGATATTTACTGTGTGAATCTTGTCCTTCTGGCTTGCAGTTACTGCCTTCTTTTGGCCGTAGGCACAATTAGAAAGCTCTGACCATCTTTTGCACCTTCCCTCTAAACAATGTACAGCACATTTATGAATTTTCTTCTACTTCTGCTGCTCCTGAGTTTAAATGTTGAAAACAGTAATATTTCTCATCTCTCTCTGCACTGGTTTCCAAATTCTGACATTGATAACCACTAACAGGAATTGTTCTTTATTCACCTTCTTTACTTTGTATATGATTTTACTGGGGTTCCACAGAGCCCTGTCCCCTTATCCATACCCCAGTCTGCAGGGTTATATTAAACTCACTTTTATGTGGACATATTTCTTACCACTGATTGCAGAGAGATTCTAGACATCTAGACTATAAAATACAATTCACTTTTTTGACTACTGAAGAAAGATGAGATTAAAGCCACTTAGTGTTTCTATGCAGTTTTAATTTGTTGTGTTCTGCACTCACACATTCCTCTTACCTCTGTATTTTGCCGCTTCTGCTCCTCTGGCTCTGTCTCGTGAATTTTTCTGACGTAGTTAGATATCTCAATGTTCTGGCAGCATTTCTAAATCTCAGACATCATTTTGTTGCATTTTTTCTAACCTGGAAATAAAGCTGTGAGATAATTTTAGTAAGGAGGTAATACAAAAGGGGATCTTCATTTGAAGGTGTTCAGGAGCAGTTATGGACAGATGTCCACAAAAAACAGACATGGACAGATGTCCACATGCCCACTCCTCTCAGGGCTGAGTACATTATTATAGGTTTTAGGAAATTAGCATAATTGATAAAAAGCACCAATTAGGAGGACAAGTGGTGTTGAAATTCCCCCCCAGGCCAAGCCCCTTCTCTGGAGCCCCCCTTCAGCACTGGCTGTGCTCTGTCCATGGGAATGTATCTCAGAGTTGTTCTCAGCCTCGGTTCCCAGGCAGAGCCAAGATAGCACTGGGACCTTGTACCTCCCAGGGCATGGAGCTCTGCAATTTGTTTTATCTTTCTGCTCAGGGAAAGGCCATGGAAAAGTACTGGGAAAAGTAGCTACTAATCAATAGGTGACAGAGTTACAAATATATGTGTGAAGAATACAGAGAACATATGAAAGAAAAAAGGCAAAACCCAAACAGCATCAATTTGACCTTGTATGTTCCCATCTCTTGTGCACTTTTGCTTTTGGTACTTTGTGCTGTTTGATCTGAGCATTTCTACTTTATAGAATCTGTTTTCCAGCTGCCTGTCCCCCTTGATCTGCTGAGTGCACACATATCTCTCTTTCCTTGTACTTCCAGCCTCTCTTAGGTGATTTCTGCATATTAATGCAGACTGACACAAGCTTTACATATGCATCTTCTAGAACTTCCATCTGTAGTTTTCTTAAAATGTAGTTTCTTAAATTCCAAATGCTATCTGATCTGTGATAATTAAATCTGGCAAAATGTCACAGTTAACATGGTTCCCATTAATTTAAGGTTAGACAGGAATTCCTCACTGAATTCTCCCTTGCTGCTGCAATTTTAAATGAAGTCTGATCTTCCAGAGATTTCATTTTTTCTTGGGCATACAATATACCTTAAGGCACCTCACTTTTAGAGTTCAATCTATCATTCCATTTTGTAATTTTATTATAATAAACATAAGTAACTTCAAGTCCAGTAAAATAGGAAATATCAAATATGCTGTTTTGCTTCTGGATCTACTCCTCTCTAACATTTCTCCTGATATCTAGACGATAGAAGTGAAAGACTTGTAAAATTTACAGACTTATACTCAAAGACAGTGTAAAATGACAAAAATACAGAAGACAGGATTAGAAATTGATTTTGACAGACTGGAAAAAGAGTCTGAAAAAATGGGACACAATGAGAACAAAGACATAACTTTACACTCATAAAGGAATAATCAACAGCAGAGACACACTGTAAAACAAAGTTAGCCTTTCTTTGTGAAAGAATCTTGACATAAATATGAAGCTAACATGAGTCAACTGTAACTGTTGTAGGAGAGGCATAGAGCATATTGAGATATATGAACAAAAAAATTATAAGTAGTTATTCAGCCAGTTCATCATTATTACAGCCTTGGCTAGAATAATGTTTCCAGTTTTAGGTACAGCACATGAGGAAAAAAAAATAGATGAATCTGGAAGTTAAAAAATCTGGTTTAGGGAAAGTCTTGTTTTGACTAAAGAAGAGAAAATTGAGGGAGGATGTCATACAAGTCCCCAGGACTTGTAAAAACTGTTTCACATTACTCTGTCGAGAAACAAGGAAAAAATTCTGTGTTCTGGATTTGTGGAGAAAAACAGGACAACATGAATTTCAGCTACAAAGACATTCAGGTTAGCTGATAGGAAAAACATCCTAGAAAAAAGAGCAGAAAAAAAAAAATAAAATGTGTAAGGAAGTTGTATTGTTTCAATTGATATCTTTATAAGCAGACCAGACAGATTATTTACAGGTTCTTCTGAGGCATAAGGGGAAAATATTAGAATTATCGTCCAGCCTCTGAATATGTTGTGAAACCCTATTTTTCTATAATGGTGGGGTAAAAGTCAAGATCCAACAGCTAATTTTTATGACTCTCTTTCATGAAATTAAATCTAACTGTTCATGTGCATATTTTATTTCTTGCCAGTATCTTTTTTCAAGGAGAGCTTCAGTTCTCTGTGCTCCTTCTTACCTGAAAGTCACTCCGTCTCTCTGCCTAACCACATCAGGATGACCAACTTTTTCCTACATGCTTCAGACTTAAGGGCAGACTGTCTATGATTTTCCCAGGTACTTTGGACTTAAGGTCTTACCAGTTACTACCAGCCTGACCCTTCCTTTTAGTTGGTTTGTTATCATTCTGAACTGGCAACCCAGAATTAAACCCTGAGGATTTATAAGGGATGAGATTCACAGAACCAACTCCACAAAACAGAAGTGGAAAGAGGACTATCTACATCTCTTGAGAAATGCTGTGCTGAAAATGGGACTAAAATCATATCCTTTTTCAGTGTTTGTGTGTTTGACTTGGGGACTTGGAGAGGTTATACTGCCTAATCAGGATACAAAGATGTTATACGTGTTGACACCTATAAAACATTATTTGAAAAAGTCAGTGATCTCTTTTCTAAGATATTGATGTTAAAGCAATTGTGCCCTTTATTCTCAAAAGCCCTTGGTGAAAGCACTTCTTTAGGAAGTGGCAAGCCAGAATTCAATGCCCTCTTTATCTAAATTAGTCAAAAATGCACATTTTGTTCTTCCAGGAAAGTAGACCTAACTTCTGGGATCTAAGTCTGGACATCAGAAAATGGAAAAAACTATTTGTTTTATTCCAATGTCTGTTCAATTAAAAAAATGTGTGAATGGTTCTGGGAACAGGGACAGAATACAGACATGAGTTGGAAACAGAAGAAAAGCAAATTAAATAGTACTGGAGTCAGGGATTGGGTCCCAAGGCTTCCCTTTCTTTTCTGCGTGCTTGAACTGCCAGGCACTGCAAAGGCACTGATGCCAGGATGAAATGGAGGGAAAGTAGGAACCTGTGCTCAGAATGGGACAATTCTGAGTAGCTACAGCAGCAAAAATACAGCTAAAACTGAATTTTTAAGCTAAGAAGAAGATGCTTAATGATTTCAGGTGACTTCTGTGCTAGATGGATTTGGATCACGTTTTTGCTTGCATTACTGTCTTTAGTGCCTAAAATTTAATTAGCTGGGACCAAAACAAGTCCTGTTAAGAATTTGAATCCTGAGATAAGGGCACAATCACATTGCATGTTGATTAGAATCTTCATTTCATTTTGTCAAGTCAATGGGGGTGCACAACTGCAATGAAAACAATATTTTGCTTAGTTATGCAACTGATTTGGCATTCAGACTTCTTTCTGTTTGTCCATTCATATGTAAAACTGGAATGATTATTATTTTCATAAAGTAAAATTGAAGGTTTGAAGACTTTGCATTATTGTTGTTGTGAGAATAATTACAGAAGCCAAACAGTAAATTAGTAAGAAGTTGCATTGATATGGAGGAGTTCACCCATAAAGACATTTATACATCAAATGAGGAGTGGTAACTCATGCATCCAAAGTGTAGCCTGAAAACAGGAGTTCATACAGCATTCCTTTGTTTTTTATATCACCTTATATTCCCAATGCACTTTTTGAGCAGTGACCTCTACTGTCCCAGAACTTTTGAAAGTCATCAAAGTTATATCAGCAACAGAAAAAAAGCAATAACCCTTGAAATTTTAAATGTGAACCAAGACTCATGATATCTATTTAAGTGTTCCTTCTGTTGCAGTAAGCTTTGTTATGAATACCAAGGGATCTTGTCCTGTATGTGCCACAAATACCCTACATGTAAAAAAAGAATAGGTAATTCTGGATATGCAATATCCTGTGAAATGCTTTTTGCCACTCCAGGCACATTTACTCCCAGCTTTCAAGCTTAGTAGTGGAAATTTTAACAGTTAGAATTTGGGGTATTTTTCCTCCCCCTGTTTATCCCATAGCCACAATTAGATATTTTCCAGTTGTGAAAAGCCCTCAAATGTCCTGGAAACAGATCAGGTTCTGGCAAACAAAAAGTAATCCCTAGAGACTGAATTTTCATGCTCAGTGGGCATAGTCCAATAAATTTGTTCATTGTCTGTGCAAAGAAGTTTGACAATGGCAGAATAACATATGAAAGAACATACCACATGTTAAGTTCATAACCATGGAGTTGTCAGAACTAGGGCAACAAGTCTAATATTCCTGCAGTCCTTGCCAGTTATACACATGTATGATATTTTTATACATGGACTTACTGAAGTGTCTCACAGTCTGGTTCTTTCCCCAGGCACTACCTGCATTTTCTTGCTGCCCAGCTGTTTAAAAGGGACCATGGTCCTATTTGAGTAGTTTGCATTCATATATGCAATCCTGAAATCATACAACTGCCCACCCCCTGCATAATGCTAATAACTGGTGCTGTTCAATGCGCTAAGAGAAAATGTACCATAACCCAGGGAAAATAAACACTGATTAGGTACAACATAAAGCATGTGAAATTTATTAGTGAAAAAATACCTCCAGAATAATATAACATTGGGAACACCTTTTTATTTAATCTCTAACCAGTTTAGCTCAGCAACCAAATTTATTTAATTGAGGAGAAGAGTTTCATGTCATGGTGTAGTATTAAAACTAACCTGGTATAAACAGTCTGATATAAATATATGTAATCCTTCAGCACTGATAAATGTACATAGCTTGACATAATTAATCCTGTCTGCCAGCTTAAATGCGTAGGAATTACAGTTCCCTGCCCAGGTGATAACAAGATCATGCCATCTTGACAGCTTGTTATGAACACGGTGTTCAACAGCAGAATTTCATTAATCCAGCACTCTTCAAAGCTCCAAACTTTGTCTTCAATTTCAGGTGCTAAGAGCTAAGATTGGGTGAGCAAATTTGTTATTTTTTGGTGTGCCATTTTTTTTTAATTTCTGTCCTTTGTGCTTTTATTTATTCAGTGCTGTCTAAATAAAAATTTTTGTGGCTCTTTCTGACATGAGTTAACATATCAGCATAAATCAGATGCTGTAAGCAGTCATCATAGCTACAATGACCATAACCTCTGCTGGTCACATCCACTTTGCAGGTGACATTTTCTCAAAATCAGGAAAAACCTGCAGATGTGAAGGAAAAGAAAGGGAAAGGGAAGGGAAAGGGAAGGGAAAGGGAAAGGGGAAAGGGGAAAGGG
>WBNO01006538.1:0-38880 GCA_013400575.1 Peucedramus taeniatus | reverse complement strand
GGAAAGGAAAGGAAAGGAAAGGAAAGGAAAGGAAAGGAAAGGAAAGGAAAGGAAAGGAAAGGAAAGGAAAGGAAAGGAAAGGAAAGGAAAGGAAAGGAAAGGAAAGGTATTTATTTTGTTACTTTTTCTTACTGTCTTACCTTCATGCTTTTTGCATTAGGATACTTAATCTTTTTTTTTTTTTTTTGTCTATCCAATAGCTTCTTTCTAAGAGACCTGCAGACATTTGAAAGAGTACCACAACTTTTATTTTTTTTTAAAAGCAGAAAGAGTCAAAGCAATGTTGGCCTCCTGAATCAAGTAACACCACAGTGCCTTTTCCCCCTGGGAGAGGTCCTGTTACCGGCTGCTCGGACCTGGCAGTGGTACCTGATGGGTCCCAGCTGCCCAGAGCAGCAGGGGCTCAGATCAGTGTGTGGGAGGTGAGGGTAACACATGCTGCTCTGACAGCAGTTGAATAAACCTGGCCCGAAGGCTGGCTACAGTGGTACATAACTGATAAATCAAATTTTGATCTGTGCAGGGATGAATGGAAAAAAGGAGAAAAATGTTGAACTTTTTACCTCACCAGAGGGGAGGAAGGAGCTGATCTACATCTCAGATTCATCTGCTCTACAAAATGTGAAGCATTACTTTGCAGGGCCTCATTCCTATCTAAAATTGAGAAGTGATGCTAAGAGAATATGTGAACACAGCAGAGATAAAGCTGCATTGAACAGTAGGATATCTTGTTAGCCCCTGCCTGTATCACACACAGCCTTGCTCTACAGCTTTCTCCTGCTGTGAGCACCATCAGTGTCCACTCACATGGGCCTAGAAACAACCTTAGCAGCTGATTTTTGGGCACCTGGCCTCATCAATGGAAAAATACAGACACCCTGCAGACATGTTTGAGATGTGGCCACAAGTGAAGCAGGTGACTGAACTTCAGAAAGGTCAGTGTGAGTTTTTTGCAGTCCAAAGTACAAATCTAAATCCTTGAAAATATGTGGATTTTGATAACCAGCTTCTGAGTCCAGAGGACTAATGAGACAGATTGTCTCCCATATCTGTAAATACGGAAATAAAAAAGTTATATTGTTTACCCTCCTCCTGTTTTGACATCTCAGAATAGCACAGCATCCTTTCCTAATAATACAGTAACCCCCCTCCTTCCAACCAAAATATCCAGAGGTGGAAACAAATGGCAGCTTCTCCCTTCCCTTCATTATTACAATTCATTCACTTCCTCTGGGAAACACGAGAGAGGAATGTTTTGCTATGATTGTGTAAAAGGGAGTTCCAGCTTGCTGCATGTGGGTCAGAGGGTCAACTCACCCCTCAGGGACAACAGAGAGAGGATGGGGGAGTTGGTGTGCAGTGAAACACTGAACAGAGGAGTTATTTAATGGGGGCAAAGATGCAAAATTATTCACTGATCCTTACATCAAACCAGTGCAAGTTGTTGGAATCAGAAAGAGAAAAGCTAGTAGAAACACATAATTGTGTACACAGGCAGGTAAGTCAAATGGTACACAGTCAGGTTCAGTCTGGGAAAAGGAAGTGTAAGAAAAGTAAATGAGCTGAGCAATTTCTGGTAAACAGGGGGTAGAAAAAGAAAAAAGAATTCTTCTAAATAGCAGAGGTTTTACATTGAAGTGAAGAAAAAATCACTGAAAAATGATATCTGGAGGAAAAGTCTCAAAAACAAAGGCTTCAGGAAGTTGAGAAAAAACAAAAGATAGAAGGTGGCATTGGAAAAGTTAGTGAGTAAAATGTCTGTTATTTGCTTTTCCCACAACTATTCCTTCACATATATACCCTTTCCAATATGCAAACAACATATGGTTCTTAGGGGGGTACAATCTTCAAATCCTGCTAAGCACTTTCAAGAACTTGATGCTTAATATCCAGAGGATCCTTTGAAAATCCAGGACATAATTCCTGATAGATGTACTCTCCCAGTGAAAAACAGCATTTACTCTATAATAAGTCATAGATGCTTTTGCTACCCCCAGTATGATTTATGTCTTGAACAGTATCTTATGCCAGAATTCACCAGTCTGTAATTGTCCTGGAGTAATACACTTGGCAATAGTTTATACTTCTCTTAGGCTATGATTTAACACTGAGGTTCTGACTTTTGAGACAATGAGGAACGTGCAGAAGCAATATTTGATCTCTTTCCCTATCATGAATCACCCACTCTTCTTAAAGGCAGTCTGTTTTCATTATATTTGATCCTTGAATTTTACCTGTGAGAGCTCAGATCGTGAATGTGAGGATGCTGCATTGTAGAGATCATCAGTGACTTAACAAAGCCTTAGTGACTAAAAGCTTCAGTACAAGTTTAGAATTGTCATTAATTTCATGTATTGCATTTTTCTTAAATCAGGAGAAACACAAAAAATATTAAGGAAAATTCACTACCCTCTTTGACCATCTCACACTGTCAAAAGAGTAGCAGTTGAAAACTGATATGGTCTGCAAGTATGAATCATAGCATAACAGCACATCCAGGCCCCTCAGTAAACTCTTCTTTGTCTCCAGGATTCTCCAGTAAGACAAAGTCACTGAAGGCTGTTCTGTTCTGCAAAGCAGTTGGTTGATAACAGAGATCAAGAAATAACAGAAGACAGGCAGCTTTCAGTTAAAAAACTATTTTTAACAGAAAATAAAAAAAAGGAAAAAAAAGGGAAAAAAATTAAAAATGCAAGGTTCATCCTCATTTTAGTAGGGGTCTCATTATGACTTCAGTGAATGCCACACGAACTTACTTGAGAAATATTAATGGATATAAATTAGTATTTTTAAAAGTTCCACTGTGGCTAAGATCTTGCCCTAAGTGTAAGAATTCTGAGAATGGAAAGTCTGTGCAGGATATCCTAAAAGGAAAAGGAAAAAGAAAAAAGATTTTATCTGGTGTCTGAATTCTAGTAGCTTATATTAGATATTTGCTATGATTTCTCGCATGAAACCCATAAAGAAATGTGAAAGTAATCAGAAATCTTAATCCATACAGATAGTTTTTCTGGGTCCAATGGAGTCATAGTGTCGATATACATAAGGACTGAATATCTGCCCAAGTATGCAACTGTGCTTATATATGTAGATATAATAATTCTAAGTGGTCTACTGGTTAAAAAAAATTCTTTCCACTCAGGATTTTAGGGATCTGCTGTTTCTAACACTAACAGATGACTCAATCTTACAGGATGCTCTGTGCTGTCAATTACTATTCATCTGGGATTATTGTGTGGATAAAGAGAAGGGGTGGAGATGGAAATTATGTATATGCAGTCTCTGCCAAAGAAACAAGATAACTTTTTAAATATTATTTTTGCTGTGATTCCTGCAGAATTTTTTTCTATTATAACTAGTTAGCAGAGTGATGTAACCAGACATTTTACTTAAAAATAAGTATTTACTTGATAACAACCTCAAGTGAAGACCCAACTCCATTGCAAGTATTTGCAATGCCTTGTAACTCCAATTACACCTTCAGCACAAATGATTCCTTGCTGGAATCATATCATCATCTCTCAAGATACACCTATTTGAAAACACAAAGCTGACTACTTTGCTATTTCCATAACTTTAAAAACTGATGCTGAGCACGGTTCATTTTATCCAGAAGCAAATCACAGAGGAAGCACCTTCATGGAGTTAGTTCATCACTTAGTGCTCCCCAGCCTTCTGTCTTTTGTCATGCAGATGTATACAAGTCTGCCAATGGAAGTGAATGAAATAGAAAGAAAAACTTAATTACCTAATTACCTTTTTAAAAACCATTTCTTTGCAAATTTTTCAAAATTTTTGAATAAATTTCATGAGAAATGTGAAGTCAGTTATGTGCAAGTGGAATGTGTGTTAAGATTTTCCCCTGGGAAAGAAATACAATTTTTCTGGGGTGTATGGTGGCCCCTAGTGGCCCCTCTCTTCAGACCAAAATGTGACAGCTGTCATGTTTTAAAACATACCTGTTGGGATGATTCATTTCAAACATACTGTGCTAGTGCAAATGACATATTTACTAGCTTTGTTTATTTGCTACTGCATGTAAGTGCCTGATGTTGTTTATCTTCTGGAAGGAAGCATGCCATAAATAAATAAATAAATACATATTTTAAAAAATTATCTATATATATAAAAGTATGTATATTAAGATACATTCAAATTAAAGATTAGCCTGAATCAAATTCCTTAATTTAAACATACTTGTAAAAAGATAAGGATATTAAAGGTTTTAGCTCTAAACATCTTCCCTGCAGATAGGTTTTTGATATTTCTTCATCTGAGCTTATTGCAATGTAGAGAATAGTTGCATAGGAAAAAAATGCTGGTGTTTCCAAGTCTAAAGTATAAATCCTCAAAACTTTTGGTTATGTCTCATCTCATTCTAGAGATGCATAAATCTTGGGGGAGCCTTAAATCCTTTAACATTATGCATTTTAAGGATTTTTAGAAGTCCAGTTTGAGGCAGCCCCAGAGTCACCTGTGTCCTGTGGTGCTGAGAAGAAGAAGAGTTTCACACACCAGCCATGAGGATTTCAGCTGTGCTTTGGTCTGGAGTTAGAGTTGCTCTGCAAAGAGCCACCTTCATTTCCACTTGTCCTCTAATGCTGAATCCTTCATGTGTCAGAGGTCCTCATAATAAGAACAAATTACAGATCTGTAACAACAGATCTTGCAGATTACATTACAGGATCTTCTTCTTTGGTTGTTTTATGATGACTGACAAGGATTTTTTAGTTTAAAAAATTTTATTGTAAAAATTCTTCCCCAAGAAGATAATAAACAACGTAACTGTATGATCACTATAATACTGGGCACTAAAACAGGGAAACAAATTGAGTTGGCTGAGCTGTGGGAGCATTTGTGTTCAAAATGGATCTTTTTGTGAAGTATTATTTTCCTATAACAATGTGAAAATTCTTTCTAGGCTTTAAAAGACATTCTTTATTGTTTCCTGCTGCCTGATGAAGACCAATTAATGCTTTGAAAATAATGTGATATGTCCTGAACTAACTGTTGCAGAGCTTTATAAGCAGGGATTTAATATATTCAGAAAATCCATATTTTTCTAAAATAATGGTGGCTTTTTAATTGGTTGGATCTAAAGTTGGTTTGTATATGCTGTGGTATCTCTCAAATAGCTTTCTTACTGACTATTTAGCAGGTAAAATAATCTTTGATTATCTTGCTAGTTCCAATAACCATTACCTCAATTTCAGAGTTACAGCATGGAAATAACTAAAAATTTAATTTCACAGTAGAGTTGTTTCCATGGTATTTAACATATAATGAATAATTGTGAAACAATAAACTGGGAAATGAGATGTGTCTATGGGGAAACTCATCTGCAGAGAGAGTGATGGAATGTCACTCTTGGTGCATGCCAAATGGCAAATCATTTACTGCCTTTATACTGAGCTCTGATCTGCTGGGCATTGACTGTCCCATATATTTCTGAAAGCTGTTGTTATCAGGAGACAGCTGTTAATGACACTGGCATATAAATCGTAGAATACAAACAGAATAATCCCAGAAAGTTGCATGCTGACCCCCAGGAATTTGCCTTTCCAGTTTTCATGTCATTGTGGTCTGCATACATCCCAGATTTGCATTCAGACTCTAAACCTTTTGGGTCCTTCATACTGAGACAGGCAGAGCTTTCTCTCTTCCTTCTTTTCTTTACTCTCAATTGTAATGATCTGGTCTTCTGTGTATGGACTCCTGTCCTATTCATTTTGTGCCAAACATTCCTCCAAGTTTTTCTTTTTAAAAAGGGCCCTTCTGTTATCTACTGTTATCTGCTACCTTCCTTTTCTACATATCTCTCCTAAAGTTTTTTTGACCTTGCTATATCCCTATATACAGAAGAAGAGGAAATTTAAAAATCTAACAAAAAAGGTCAACAATTCACATATTTTCCCACTATAAATAAACCAGATGATCTGACTTCTTAATATAAAAATACTTGTCTGTGTGACCTCTAAAGTAAAACTTTAACTCACCAGAGTCCTTATAGATTTGGATCCTCTTAAGGGATTGGAGATCTTGCTTAACTGGGATTGCCCAACTGGAATCTACACTGTGGAGAAACTGAAGTTTTACCTTTAGAAACAAGAGATAAAACAAGAGCCAACTTGTTTGTAGCACCTTGGAACTTTATCAGCCCCTGCCAAGGTGACAAAAATTAGCCCCTGGGAAGTGTGTGAGAGCTGCATCTTTCACAGTGGATTCATACCTGTTGGAGCTTTTTACTTTGAGGCATGAGTGCCCTGACTTTGTCTCTGGAAGCCCAGGGGTGGCCATAGCCATGTCCTGCCTGGCAGCTGCTGTGTTTGCTGCTCTTTGGAGGTTTGGTCATCTGCAGAGCCCCATAAAGAGGATGCCATATGCTGCCATATCTCTCCTGACATCCCCCACTCTCCTTTCCCACCTCCCACTTGCAGAAATGGGTGAACATTTCTTGATTTTTTTTCTAAGGAACTTGAGAAGTCTGCTTATATCTGCTCAGTTACATCACTTGCAATGGACGCTCTTCCTGCCTGAGATTTGTTTTGTGTGCATATACAATCTCTGTAGGTTAATACTCTCTTAGAATCAGCCCTAGCATATGTTCATACTGGCTATAAATTTCTCCACAAATACATCTTCCCAAGGAAACTCACTTTCAAACTCCTAAGACCTGAACATTCTGCAACGCTCATCAATTGTCTGTTTCAACAGAGAAACTCCCCAGTTATTCTGAAATATAAACCTTTTCTGGATATAAACAAGTTTGAGATTAATTCAGATGCTCACTAACCCTTGTACCAAATGAACATGCATATTGTGTTAACCTTTATCACATTAGGAGGAAAGTCAGTAAATTATTTAACAATTTCAAAAAAGTATTTTTGCCACAGCCCCTGGTGTCACTCCCCTGAATTATTTACAGAAACAGACCCAGGGAGGGTATCCAAACTTTTTTAAGGAACACAAGAAAGCAAATTTTGGACATACCTCGAATAAAATTGTAACTGCTTATTGCATTACAACTTTTTATCTTCCAAATAAAAAATTTAAATCAACAGTCAGGAAAAGCTCAGATTCAGAAACTTACTGGTAAACTAGGTTTCTAGTATATGCTGAACCATATAATTCAAAAGTGGTCTCTTATACGATTTAGGAAATACGTAAAATGTTTCTGGCATCCTTGAATGGAAATTCAATCACTTTTAGTAAGCTTGCTCAGAAAAAATATCTTGGTCTGAAGTGTCTGGGTGTGTCTGCTTATACATGAATTTTGTATTTTCAAATGTCCAAATTTAAGTGTCCGCTGACACAGGCACAGAAATACTAAAACACTGAAGACTTCTGTGCAAATCTAGCTTCCACTCTTATCATGTTTAAAAATATGAAATTTAGAGTTACTGATCAAAAAGCTTTGGGTCTTGATGAATTTACCCAGTTTCTGAGGGCAAATGCATGACCAGGATTTGTAACTTCCAGAACCTGCCATTTGCTACTATTTCTTGTCCAATATCTTAAAAATACAAACTCAATTGTTTAAAAGCAGAGTGGGGGTAAAGATAAATATAACTTAAACAAACATATACAATAAATTTTTGGTGGCTTATATCTACTCCACGAGTGAAATTTAATGATCCAAAAATGCTGTTAAGTTTTCTATAAATAAAAACCTTTTTTTCCCCCTGCTTTCCCTGTTTTCTCGCTTTTAAGTCACCTTATGTGACTTAAAATGAATGGCAGAAAATGTCAGACACCACTGAATCATGATGGGAGCACAGTGAACTTCCTGCTGAGTGGGGCAATGGCTATTCCACATGGGCATAAATATGGGATCAAATGACCATCAGTCCACCATGCTGATTTGAAATATCTCTGAAGGGATTCTCTATTAAGTGTTGCTTTGTCACTCTCCACAAGCTGGAGTGCAAGGAAAATCCCATGTAGCCCATTCTTTGCTGGGCATATCACCTTCATAACTGCTGAAGCAATAACATGGACTCCTGTCACACATCATCAGCTTCACTGCTTCTGAAAGCCGTGCGCTGGCCAAGTTCACGGTAGCTGCTGCCACAGACTTCAGTGAAGTAACTTCAATGGCAAACAATTCTTGTGCCTTGCCATACTTCTCAGCTAAAGGTCTCACTTCATAAACAGTCAGCCCTCAAAAATGACATTTTATGGAAAATTCTCTTGCAAAGTTAGCAGTGTTGGCCTGGGAGGGTTGTGTGGATGAAAATTCAAATTCAGTATCCTTAGAATGAAACTGGAATTTCAGAATTTACCATGCAGAGAAACCCTGATTCACCATTGTTTAATTTAATTTCAGTAAAATCCAATTTGGAAAGAAAGGACTTATACTACATTTTTAGACAGGTGTATATTATGCTTGTATATGTAGTTATATATAATTTTTATATGTATTAAAAATTATAGTAAATCAACATCTTCCTCTGCCATAACAAATCCAGACATCTGGGGGTTCACATATGCTGAAAGAAAAAACACATCAGTTTTACTACAGGGCTTGACTGCTCAAAATATATCTATGTTTTAACCCTGTTAAAATGTCTTCATTATTATGCAACCAAAGCAACTGTACATTTCATTTACATATTATATTTTGAGTGTTAAAATTGAGAAAAAAAAAAAAAGTCAATTTCTTCTCAAAAAAAGTTTCTGGCCTTTAGGGGTCATTTTTCATTCTCTCCCTCAGCTCCTAGCAGTGTACAGTTTCTTAAAAATCAAAAATGAAAACAAAACCTCTCCTGAGATATTAGAGTCTGAAAGCTGCAAATGATTTTATGAGCCTTGAACATTGATATTCCACAACTGCTGCTATGCAACACCTCCACAGTGTTATAACAATTTCTTTCTGTCACTCTGTGGGAGGATGAAAAAGAGAACAATGAAGATCACTTTTCTCTTCTCAAAAACACCACAAAATATTAATGAAATATTTACTATCAAAAATATATCTATTTAGCATTTACTTATTTCAAAGGTAATTTCATAATTCCTGTTAAGTCAATTTTTTATTGTGAAGTCTGCCAAGGTATAATGTGACAAATATGTCAGATGGTCCTACAACAACACAGAAGATGTTTGAAAACAAGCCAGTCCTGAAGAAGTGACACAACTTTCTATGTTTTCTTCTAGGTTAAATCTCACCCACACACTTCCTAGGCCCAATCTAACTTAAATCCTGAGCTTGTGCAATGTGCAACTCTGGCTTCTTCTGACACATACCTTATCTGTAGGGAAATGGAGTTCTAGGTTCTGCTTACATGGTTTTTGTTAAATTTAACCCAGGTTCATCTAGATCACCACTGAACTGACAGACTACCATAAAAATGTGCTTTGTCTCTCTTGCAGAAGCCAGTCTCCAATAAATTTAGCATGCAGTTATACAGATGTATCAGGAAAGAGTAATGGGCCGTGTTGGAGAGAGCTCTGGGTGATACTGAGATCAGTCTGCTTCCTCCAGCTGCTCCTACTTTACCATTTTATGCTCATGTCTTAACTGCTTAGCATCTCTCAGGACCTACTCCAGTGCTCCAAAACCTCACTGTGTTATTCATGTGACGTGCAGGGGCATAGGAGTGATCTGCAATAACCACTGGCAAACAAAAAGGTAGCAGGGAGATGAGACACAGGTATGGCCAAGCGCTCGGCAGTAGCACACACAGGGCTTGGAAACAGCCTGTTCTCAGAGCTGCTCCTTCCCCTTCCCATATGGACACAGTCAAAAAAGCCAGCTGGAACAGCTTGAGATTTTATGCAAAAGATCATCTTACAAAATACTGAGCTGTCATACCTCTGCCAGCAGGGCAGGCCTCTACTGGGTCCTCCTGTTCCAAAACATCATTGCAGAGCAGACTTTTGAGAAAACTGTGGTTTGTAAGAAGCAAATGCACTTTACATTGTTCTGGAAAGACACTGAATAAAAAATAATAAAGAAATTAATTATCATTCACTTGTAGAGTCTGAGGCAAAATTAACTTAAGGCTCCTGAAATAGAAAGTAAAACAAAAAACCCAAAAGTTCATAAATAAAGCAAGAGTTGTGTGTGTGAGTTTTAATTGAGTCAAGTAATCTATTTGTTGCTTTTAAACAATTAACCCTGCACTTGGGGCTTCATCAGGGAGAGGAAAGGACAAGGGCTGATCACAAATAAAAGGGAGGAATGAGAAAGGAACCATAATGAACAACTGCTGCTGCTTCCCCAGTCCAGACACTGAATCCAAACCTGAAACTGGATTGGAAAATAAATCAGTAAGCCAACACATCATTAAAACAGAAGGAAGAGACTGTAAATTCATGCTGCTTGTTAAAAGTTTACTCTAATTGCCTCACATTCACAGTGAATACAGTCTGAGTCGTGAAGGTGACCCTGTTGGGTACAGGTGGGGTTCTATGACAGTCAGCACTTCCAAGGGTGTTTATTGAACGATTCAGCAGGTTTGGGTGTGGTGTTGAGACTGAGGGGGTACTGGAAAACACGGTGTGACTCCTGGCTTCTCATGTTTTCTTTTCCTTTTTGTCTATTTTTTTATTTTGCAAGACTTGGAAGAATTTCTAAGTTTCTATATTTCTCCTGTTCATGCCTCTGCAGTTTCTACTCAGAAATGTAGTAAAGGGACAGCTTTTGCCTGCAGAAAAGTTCTCTGCTCTGAGGCTCTTTAATTTTTTTTTCCCTTTTTTAAAATAAAGAAATAAAAAGGTTGCCTCTTGTTTATTGCAGAGGAAAAAAAAATCACTTCTATTTCTCCATTCTTATCTCCTTTCCCCCTATCCCAGGAAAGCCTGAAACACGTTTACAGTCCTAAAAACAAATATCTTCTATTTCTTTCTTGAATTCAGTTCAGCATCACCTTGCCTTAGTAATGGGCCTGAGTTGTAAATGTAAGTATAGACACCAGATATCTATGAGTGGGGAGTTTTTTTCTGATTTTTTTTTGGTTTATCCTTTTTTTTTCATGTAGATGTCAAATCCATATGGAAGTCTTGCCAGACGTTCCTCTTTAAATGCAAAGCTGTCTAAGCCATTCAGCTCCTTGCTGTGTTTTAGATGTTAGTGTTGTCTTTGTTTGCTGCAGGAGAAACCAAAAATCTAGCCTCAAATACAAGTCAAATAAAAAGGCAACAATATCACTTTAATATTCTCATTTTAGATGACCTTTTCACATCTCTAGATTCAGCCATGTGAATATAGACTTTAACAACTTGTCCCATTTCTATAATTTGCTTTTTACTAAAAACAAAAAGTCTCCTTATCATAATTTATTAGAAGAAGTAAGATTTTGTAAGGAAAAAAAAGGAAAAAGAGTGGAAAAACTGACTAAAAAATTCTAAAAAAACCATGAAAGCTAGTGACAGAGAATCACTGTCTTGGTCATTTAGAATGTGTGGAGGAAAATTGCTAGAAATATGTGGTGTATCTAGAAAGACTTTGGCTACAGCACTGGTGCTGCAGTAGGGCAGTCAGTTTATGTTTTAGTATCCTTATCTTACTTCCAGACAGTTCTCTGGAAGTGCAGACTCACACAAAGAACTGTTGAAACAGGCCAGGCTCACTAAGAAAAATGATCAGTGAGAATTCCCCATATTTTCAAAAGAGAGTTTGGTGTGAGCACATGATTTTCTTATATGACCTGTGTATACAGATAGGGGTTCCCATAATTTTAAGGCTTTTCCCACTTGGCAAAACCTAGAGGAACTGCCTAAATGGATGTTGCCATTTCTCCATATTTAGTGAACCATTTAATATCAAAATATCCAAAACTGTAAAAAGAAAGACCAATGGTGATATCTCTTCCAGACAGATAATACATCAGTGAGCCTAAGTCTTCCAGGGAAATAATAGTGTCCAGTTTAAGATAAAACCAGCTGCCTCCAGTTTTTCCAGAATTTCCAGGGTGTTTTTAAACACCTTTTCAAGAGATAGTACATCCTCTACATTCACTGCACTGACTGTATTTGTCAAGAAACAATGTACAGTAGTCAGGAATTGGCAGGATACAGGAAAGAAGACAAAAAACAGTCCACATAACAGTCAGGAGCAAATGATGCCATATTACAATAAGTTAATACCAAAATATGGCAATAAAATATTTATTTGTTCAAACACTAACACAAGCAACAAAGCAAGTTGTTTGGAAACTAAAGTTTAGAAATATACAGCTGTAGAAAGTTTGCTTCCACATTCTTAACAAAATTTTTGTGTGCAAATGTCTTTTTAATCTAATACCTCCTTAAAAGTTTTAATGTGTCTTAAAGATTTTAGTTGATATGTACATAACTTCATGTGGCTCTACCCAGAACAGATGAAAACAGATAACTTTTAGATTGCTAAAATGTACAATAAAAGGTTATAGGAAAAGAACAGGCTTTTTGTTTTTATATCCTCAATTTTTAGGAAAGGAAGACTAATGAAATCTAATTATATGCAGCTCAGTTCCTGGGATGAGTGCCAACCAATCACTCTGTCTCTTATCTTCTCCTTTGACTCACAGGGCTTTGAGATTATGTCTGTGAAGAATTAGTAAGAAACTTTTATGCTTTAATTTAGCTTTCTATTTATTTTCTCTCCAAAGTGCTGCCTCCAAACCATACCTGTTTTCTCACACTGCTATGGTGGTCTTGAACTGGTAGAAAAAAATGGTAAGCTCTGTTCTCATTTTATTATGGTCTACTTCCCTAATCATAGCAATAAGTTACACAAAAACTCCAACATCCATATAATTTATCTTTTCTCCCACATACTTTCTGAGATATTGATCCTTTTAAAAACAATGAGAGAGAAAAGAAAACCCTCAGTTTAAAATTTTCGGAATCAAACAACCCCTTCTGTCTCCTGTAATAATAATCTGAATTCAAAAAACTTCTTTCTCTCGAAGAAAGTCAGCGCATAAACATCCTAAGAAACAGCCTGTAAAACAAGGTATTATGTTCATTAAGCATCACTCTTAGTAAAAACAATTTTAAACAAAAGCAGTACCAAATGGCAAAACTATCATAAAGTCTGTCTAGCCACACTTTCTTAACCTGAAATACAAAAACCTGGAAACCCTCTGTTTCCTCCAAAGAATAAAAACATCAGAAGAATTTTATTTCATCCAATATCAGTAGAGGTGCTGTTGGTTCCTAACCACACACATAGTAAGGATATCTGAAACTACAATACAGCTTTACAGAGGAAAGCACTAGTGTTTCTGTGTTTATATGAACATCTACCCTGAGCCCTACCAAACTCAGTTTCAATAAGTTTAACTGGGAGCATTTCAGTGTCTTCAGTGAAGTTCAGCACATTTGCAAGAGCAGAGAACTTGGTCATGGAATGCAGATCAACAACTTTTGTGACAATATTTTAGCAACTCGTGAAGAATAATTTTTATATGACAACCAAGACACTTAATAAATTAAGAGCCCCTTTCCACAAATAAGAGAGAATTACTGCATAATGACAGTTAAGAGATTCTGGGTGGACACCCTTATAGAAACTACTTAGGGATTACTCCCAGAAAATAAAAAAATGCACTGATTCTCAGAGGTAACTGTATGAAAATTTCTGGATTTTGAAGACTGTAAATGTTCTCATTCCTTTTGTTATTCTTTTGGAGGCCTTGTTTCCTCTCATTCCAATTTCCCAAGTTTCAATGATGGGACATCAGAAGGTGAAGCAGTTCATTCTACTAAAATACCATTTTCTGGACGGCTTCATATAAAACAGGCAAGAACTTATTGCTAGCAACAATATCCTAACAACAGACTCTGCTGTGCTTTCATTCCCCCAGCTTTCCCCTTTATGTGGCCACGTTCCTCTGCCAACCGGCCATTCAAACGGGAAAATTCATTAGAATATGATTTATAGTGCATCCACTGAGATCACATTCATTACTATTCTTGGGAGTTATTTCAGCAGTATAAAGCAGCCATCATACTGACTTACTCCAGTATGTTTAGGGGTCTATTGTATTATTAAAGCAGTGGAATGTAGTAAAACCACACCTATTTTAATGTTCATATAAAATATTCATCTCTGTTGGATAAAGGTTTTCATTTTTAATGCATTACATAACATTCCTAACTTTAGTGGCAGAGGCTATAACTCAGGTTGTTTGAATTTATTTATATTTTTTCAAATGAAAAGAGATTTTCTCTTTGCTTTCTGTAAAAACAAGCAAAACAATTGAGACGTCTACAGCTTCTGTGCTCAATAAAGAGTCAGAATGTTTGTTTAATAAAAAGGCAGTTTTGGTTTAATAACTGGTATATTAAAAGTACAGTTGTCAGAGTACCTTAGCTCTACTCTAGAAAAAGATGAGATATGTATCATTTCCCAAGAGCCTGACTTCTGTAGGAAGGTAAATCAACATTTCCAAGAGATCTCCAGAATCAGGGCCAAGCCCATGCAGAATGCTGAGAGGTCACAGGCTCATCCCATCAGGGACAGAGACCAGCTGCTCTGAGCACTGTACAACTACTCTGAGCACTGTACAACTTCTTACCTTACTAGGGTAAGAAGCCCTCCCCTCTCTGCTTGAAGCTGAGGGCACCTGGGCTTCTCTCACATAGCTTAAGGACAGAATGAGTTAAATAATCCCACTTGGCAACTGGACAACAGATGCAGAGAATCTAGAGAAGGGAATGAAACAAATCCTCATATTGTGAAGTATATATGCCTTTCAACTCATTCCCAAAATCCTAATCAGGATTTTGTAGCCTTTATGCATTACAAGCTCCCATTCAGCCAACATCAGACAAACATCAGGAATCAAACTATAATGATGTTAAAATAAATTACTTTCTTTTACCCTGTAATTGAGTTTATCAATTACACATAATGACAAGCAAGGATTTATAGCTATTGCTTATGGAGAATTGGCCTCCTCTGTGTATTCTGTTTTCTCCACTGCTTTTTCCATATTTATGTGTTCCCTTTATGCGGCTTTTTATCTGTGCATGAGTGTAGGATGCGGACTTTCTAGGGTGTGACTACCTTTATATGAAACTTAGCAGAGTAGAGTATAGGATTTGTAGTTCTACTGTAAGGAAAATAAACATTATTAATAAAAGGATTTAATTTCATTGAATTTTCCAACTTAAGAACCAAGAAATTGATTTAATAGACTATTTTGTTTACCAAATATAGTATAACCACTGATAGATTTTTTTTTTTCACCTCTGACTTGTATACTCCTGCATGTGCTGAGATTCCAGAAATATTACGGTAAAGGACAGGTTGCTTTTGATTTCTTCAACTTATTTAATGTGTTCAACCCAAAAGGATAAAAGAAATTTTTTAATCCTGCAATATATGTCTGGTTCTTTACATAAAACTCAACATCATACAACTGCATCTAAGGAATTTACAAGGTAAGAGGGAGTTTCAGAAACTTGTTCTGAGATAAAGCTGTCATGTTAGAAGAGAAAGATAGTTCAGTACACACACATGTGGTGGGAATGTGGCAGTATATCTGGAATATGTACTCATAAATACCATTCTGTACTGACTGGGTGAAAAACTCTATAACATCAAAGGATGCTTTGGGAGAACACGGTTTCTAGGAAAGAATAGATTACTGACTTTGGAGTCTAAATCCCAGAAAAAAATGTCAAGATGAGGAAGGTTATTCTCAGTACCTTACAATATACTCAGATCACCTAAACATTCCTTCTATTTAAAAACAATCGCTTTTGAATAGGTTTGAGTTTCCAATATTGACTTTTATACCTTTTCACTATGTATTCATCATAGTGGTAATTTCTATTTAAAAAACAAATGACATGGAAGAGTCTGGTAACAATATGTCTAATTTGTATTTCATCTTTTTTGCAGTAACCTTTTTGCTGAACATGATTTTGGAAAATGGGTTGGTGGAGAGAAGGTCAAAAGCTCTGAGATGGGCCTGAGGAACTGTAGCACAATGGGGTCTCCTCGGGGGCGATGGTAATATAAATAATAATAAAATTATAACAATTCTGCCTGCCAGGCTTCCTTCTTCAGGATATTACTGCAGTGCATCTGAATGTGCTTTGACCTGCCTAATGCTTTTTGATTCCTTATTCTGGGAACTATTTGCTCCTTCATGCATATTTCTGACTTTTTTTTAGGAGAGACATTAAATGATTGAACAGATTTAACCCAATTTTTGGTCACCAGCAGTCAATGAATTGCTGAATATTTATTTTTCTGTCTTAGTTTCACAGAAGCTTCAAATCTGTCAAGATAAAATCCTATACAATACTTTCCCTCTGTAATCTTGGGAAAGTCCTACTTTTAGCCACTTACCTAAGTACCATCCAGATGCAGTTTCTGTAATTCCTATAACCAGAACCTACCTTTAATTAAAACCTTATTGCAACAACAGGGAAACTTTTCAACAACAGTGGACTTTTCCACCCAGTCAAGTGGAATCTGCACATTTTGTTTTATAATTCAATTTTCACAGTGCCCTTTCCAGAGGAGACTCTTCTCCTTCCTGTCTGTCTTTGATTATTGCTGGGCTGGTGCCACTATCATGGTCTGTGCACCGCAAGACCAAATCTGAGCTTTTACAGCACAAAAGAGTGGGTCCAGCTCCTCAGTCACTCCAGACTTGTATCTGACAGCACTCTGGAAGCACAGACCTTGCACAAACTGCCAATAAAAGCCAACCTTCCCAACTACATTCCTTTAAAAGCCACTATTGTTCTCATTCATGATTGAACAGCTCAGCTTTCATTTCAAATGAAAAAAAAAAAGAAGTCCAGGCTGCATTGAACAACTTCCAGACATTTCCTATACCCTCAGAGCATGTCAGTATTATTGTAAGGCTTTTGAGTGTAGTACCCCTGAAATGGTGATGGGTTTTTTTTTCCAATAGGACAAAATCTCTCGATTAATGCCAGCACGATATTTCTATAATCTTTTAAAAGAAATTTTCCGTGTGTATTAACTTGCAGAATTGGAAAGGCAGAGCAGTAAATTCATGCAAGGCATAATTTTACTGGCAGATGAATAGATGATGGATTAAATCTGGTGTTACTTCAGCTTCTTCGGTAATGAGCCATTTTCATTGTGATCCCAAATTGTTTTTCTAAGTCACATTCTGGGCTTCAAGACAATGCAAGCAGTTATAAATTATTTTCATTTTGCTCAGTGTTATGCTACAAAAACAATGAGTTCTGGGAAGATGTCATGAATGGAAGTGTTTTTAACACAGACATCTTGGTAGCCCTTTTCATCTATTTCTTGATTATGTTTCTTAATTTATCCCTTTACTAGAATTACTACCTAAAAATGAACTACAAACTTCCACCAAAAAGAGGGCATGGTCCTTACCCAGGAGATGTTATGATGTAAAACACTAGGCAACTGGCCAGTCAAATTAGTGAGCTATAAAACAAACATCTGTATATTTTTAATATTGATATTTTTTAGAAAAGGTATAACTTGCCTCAACTCCTTTCATATTCTGACACATGTATTTTAGGGAAGGAAAAATAGGGATAGAGATTATTTATATAACACACACAGAATCACAGAATGAGTCAGGTTGGAAGGGACCACAGTGGGTCATCTGGTCCAACTCCCTTGCTCAAGCAGGGTCATCCCAGAGCACATGGCCCAGGATTGTGTCCAGATGGTTTTTAATCATCTCCACAACCTCTCTGAACAACCTGTTCCAGTGCATGGTCACCCACACAGGAAAGAAGTTATTCCTTATGATCAGGTAGAACTTCCTGTGCCTGTTTCTGCCTCTTGACTATATTCCTATTGCTCAGCACCATGGACCAGATCCTGGCTCCATCCTCTTGACACCTTTCCTTCAGATACTGACAGATATTGATGAAGTCCCCTCCCAGTTTTCTCTTCTCAAGGCTGAACAGGCCCAGCTCCTGCAGCCTTTCCTCATAGAACATGCTCCAGTCTCTGAATCATCTGTGTTGCTCTCTTGTGGACCTGCTCCAGGTGCTCCACGTCTCTCTTGCCCTGAGGAGCCCAGAACTGGACACAGCACTCCAGATGTGGCTTCACCAGGGCTGAGTAGAGGGACAGGATCACCTCCCTTGACCAATTGCTCTTCCTGATGCACTCCAGGATTCCATTGGCTGTCTTGGCCACAAGGGCTCACAGGTTCATGTACACCTTATTGCCTGAGATTAATTTAAATTTTATTAATATTAAAAAAAGCCCAACACACTGGTTTCTCTATGATGAACCAGCAGAGGTGGAAATGCTCAATATTTATGGGCAGGTCAGACAGATTTTGGTGCTTTGCTTCCTAGTGGAACAGGAAGCAAAGTACTGATGCTTCCCTCCATTGTGCAAGGGACAAAACAGGTAGATTGAAATAAAATTATTTTTAAAATCCAACCCAGCGAGTAGGAAAGCATTTACATGAAAATGTTAAGTAGGAAGGTATCTTTAGTCCTGCTTTCTGGTGTTTAAGTGCCTTTTAAACCCATTAAAACCCAAAAGCCTGTGCTAAACATGAGCCCAGGCACAGTTTTTCATTAAGAATGGTCCATGGAGGATATAAAGAAAGAGCACTTCTCTTGGGCACATTCCTGTATAGAATTTCCCTTGGTACTGGAGCAGTGAAAATTTCTGTCCACTTGAGGGATGGGATTCAGACCCAAAGTTCCCATGAAGCTGGGGTGGGAACTTGCCTCAGATACCCCAGTGAAGCTGTTCATGGAAGTGACCTAAAGCTCACTCTAAGGGGAAGCAGAGAGATACACTGGAGGAGGGAATCTATAGCACACAGATAGGACACTCACCTGGAAGGCAGGAGACAAGACATTGATTTATTTTTGTACCAGGTGGCAAAGCCCAATCCAAATCCCCAGCAAAGATCACTCCTAAAAGCACAAGCAGGAGATCCAAATAGCCCTGTGGTAAACTAATTCAGCTACCCAGAAATCAATCACAACACTAAGGAGCTGTCCCTTGTCTTTGGGAGCATCAGTCCCAGCTATCTCTGGGATTCCTTCCTTTTTTTTTCTCTTTTTTTTCCTCTAACTTGCTGCTTCAAATAACACCTTTTTACACAAAATGAAAAAATTATCATCCCTGTTACCTAATGATTTTGTTATTCAGCATTTACACTGAAAGTCATAAAGAGGGTCATTGTGGCCCAGCTTTCTTCCATAAAAGTAAATAGGCTGGACCCCATTCCTCATTTTCATTAATATCAAAAATTTTTATACCGAGTGTAAATAGCATAAATTTGTGAGCAGGAAAGGACTTTCCTTAGTGGTACATTCACTGGAGAGGAGATAATGTTTGTTCACATTTGACAAGAAGAGAAGAAACTGAATGGATCCTGCACAAAGTGGATGAATATTCTCTCTACAGAAATACTAGGAAAGCCAGAACCCACTGTTTTGGGCACATTCTTATTTAATCTAGATACTCAGCATATATCTGTAAAATCAGTCTCTTGGGCAACATTAGCAAAAACATACAGATTACTGTGTCTGCTGGGGCTGTGATGACCAAATGTACCTACACTGTTTAGGCAGTGGAAGTTGCATGTCTGAGATAAGGTGGCAGCTGAAGGAAAGTTTTGTACAGCTCTAGAGCACATGATGCTGGTGTAAGTTCTGTCATGGTAAGGAGGTGCAAGTTGGCTGGGGAAATCTGTATGCAATGGGGTGAATAAGATCTGCTATCCTAATCTCTCCAGACAAATAATATAGCAAAGCATTGTCTAGATCTATCTAAATTTAACATGAGGGGTCCTTATTGTTTTTACTTAGTGGATTAGCAGTGACCTTATCCAAACATCCTCTTCCCTCTCACTGTTTCCTTCCCTATTGCCTGTTTCTCCTCTTCAGCTGGGAGGAAACACCTCTGGTCCCACAGGATTGTCCACTGGGTCACACTGCACTTCTCCAGGGCCCCTTGCCCCAACTGAAGCTGAACACACACATCTTAGAGGTGTTAGAAGACTAAAATATATGGGCAATGGTAAATAAAGATTAGGCACCAGGAAGCAGGGAGAGATGGAGGAACTATGTAATAAAATTCCTTTCCTGCCACCCACGCCCAGCTCTCCTCTAGGTGCTGGAAGGGGATGAAGTCTCTCTTTCTTGTCCTCTTTCTCTCTTTCCCCCTGCTTCCCTTCCTACCTGGACAGGCGTCCTCTGGTCACTCTTCTACCAGAGCAACCTTCAGCAGATCCTAGGACTCGTGGTCCCAGGTCACTGGCACATGTGAGGGACTGGCCTCTTTCAGAAAATCCTGGTGATATGTGGCCAGCCATTCTACACATAAAACTCTGGAAGTTCCTAATGTGTTCAGCATGTGCAAACTGATTAAGTTCTGACTACAGGGAAACATAATCGTCTGCATATAGTTGGAGGTAGTAAGAGGAGAAGTTATTAAACATGGTATGAGGGAGTTTATTAGGAGTAATAGGATGGAACTGAGAAGGCAAACACTTGAACATATGGAAAAGCTGCCAGACAATGAGATCAACTCAGTATGAAAGACTAGTTCAAGGAGGTGGAGGAAACCACATTTAAAATTAGACTTAACACTAGAAAATGTGCTGTGGGGAACACGCCTGCCTGGCAGAGATGTGCAGAACCCTTTTCTCTCCACACACAGCACCCTGGGATCTGAAAACAGGCCCAAGTACAATAGATCCAGACTCCAATATTTTAGGCTTCATGCCATCTCTGCTATGATCAGAAGAAAAATGGTTTTAACATATGTTATGAGCTACTGGAAACTGTAGCTGAGCTGATAGTGACAAAGATGGGAAAACCAAATAAGGGCTATGAGGCCATCTTTGCACTGATAAAGGCCAAAGAGGATGCTACAGAATTGTGATATTTATTTCCAGACTTGCCATCTCTCATGTCTTTGCATAAAACTTTGCCTATGCATCCAGTATTTTCTGGGTAGAAAGGGGGTGAAAGGAAAGTAAGAAGTGTAAGATTAAAAAAGAAAATCCCTAAAATTATGTCCAAGGTGTGGGAAGTTCAAGCAATATATTTTGCCTTTCAGTGCAAGGGAAAGAGAGCTGTTGGGAAAATCTGGCATGGTTATTTTTACAGCTCCATGACTATTGCTAAACACAGCTTTGTAGACACCACTGACTGGAAACACCCACCCACCAGCTACATATTTATTGTGAAACCAAGGCAATAGCAGAAGCCACCAGGGCTGCTATTATCAAGTCAGCTGGCAACACCAGAAACTCTCATGTCCTCTCAGCAGCCAGGCAATCCTGGGCCTTCAACTCAGCAGCAAAATCTTGGTTCTCAGCTGATACAACACTGCATATATGGGACTAAGGAGCTTGAATTAACTCTCAGACATTGCCTCAGGACACAAAGATGCATAGATTTTTCCATTCTCCTTTTATTTGCAATCTCTCTGCTTAATCCCACACAGCAGTTTCAGTGAAACCCAATAGGTCACTGGTGGGCTGCTTCCTGCAGCTCCTGTTTTATTCCTCTGCAGACAGTCTCAAACAGAGCAGCTAAAACAGGTTTAAGTGTCTGGCACGCAAATACCAGAAAAGAGCAGAGGTTTGTGTGGATATATTAATGGGCACATTGATTTGCATGACTGAATAGTGCTTTTTAGGGGGTAAACATGGAAATGGCTACAGCTATTGTTGCAGTTTGGTATTTTTGAAGGGTATTCTGTTTTTAGAACTAGAGATTTTTATTTCTGAAAAAATATCTCTGTGGCTCTATTCTATATGATGCTGCAGTTTTACTCTGGGGGTTATATGGACTCTGGGGTATGTCTTTATACTCTTGCACAATTTTAATGTACAAATCAAGAATATTTCACTGTATAAACTCACATCCTTATGAGGTAAATTGAACTGTTTCTGTTTCCAACCAGCTGCTCTGTCTCAGAGTCCTTACAAAGCAATTACACAGTTATAATGAATGTCTTTGATGCTTTTTCATTACAAAGTCTTGGCTAAAATATTCTGAGTTTATATTTATCTTCATTATTGTTACAGACTTTGGCAGCAATACACGAGGAAATCAAATAAGGTCATTTTCATTATTTCATCCAAATGATAAACATTTTCATCATGTGGCTTGGATAAAATATTGTAAGTACAAAGCTTTGGGAAGCTGATGAAATACTTATTAATCACAATATTGAAAAAACAATGGCAGGTGGATACTAAAAAAACATTCAGGATTATGAAGCTGTGTAACTTCACAGTTGCTGAAAAAAACCCGAATAATATTTCCATTAAACTGAAACTTTTTTTTTCCACAATAATACTTCATACTCAAATGCATAGTTAAAGAAAGTCAAGAAACACTACAAGTTTGTGTTTGTTTCTCTGTAAGTGAGAAAAAAAGCCAGTGCATGTTCACCACAATAGTCTGAGGTGAACAGACTATTGTCTGTTATGTTTTCAGACATCCTGTAAATGCAATGGCTTTGTCTTCACTTCAAAAAAATCTGAAATACTGTTACTCCTGCAGAGCACCTTCTTAGAAGGCTGTCTTAGGAGAGTTATCTCAGCTGTCCTGAAGTCTTTGTTAACTCAACTCCATCATATTTCTTGCTTTTCATTTTGACTTTGGTGGACATGAGCACAAACTACATGGTGCTTATTTCTTCTGCTGTGCTCCTGCGTTATTGGAATTACCAAAGGATCAGTTAGAGAAAAAACAGGCATTGGATGGCAGGCTGAATTTGACCATTTGAGTGACCCATAGCAAGCAATTTAATTTTGCACATCATTTTTCCCTTATGACTGCCATTTGTAATATCCAAGACACTGAGATTTCTGGTTAAATGACACTTTTATTAATTATTTTCATGACTCACATCTAAGAGGCCTGGTCACACAGTAAACTCATCTGCATTGAACACAGTACAAAACTGATAAACACACATATACAGACTGTAAAATTGTGTGTTAGGGGCAGAGTAACAATAATCCATAATGGCAAATAACATTAAGATTAGCTGTCTTTTATGACTCTCACCCATGACTCATAGAAAATCCTGAAGGAAGCAGAGCTTTGAAAATTACACAAATTGATGAAACATCCACTAAAAATTACTTAGTCACAACAAGTTCCCGCTCACCAGCAGATTGTTTTGACAAGCTGCTATCTGGAATATCTGAGGCAAGGCAGCTGTTTCTAGTCATCCCCCTCCACAGTGAACTGTGCAGGGAAAGTGTTCAGTGAGTATATGTGGAGGCAGTGAGTGCCTACATGATATCACCCTGAAGTGATCAAACCTCTGAGTTTTGTGTTATTTCATAAGCCTTTTTTCATTAATAAAGCCAAATGTCATATTCTGTTATCCTAGTCCTTCCCATAAAAGGATTATAGCTGTCCAGTTTATCAGGGTTCATTTTTTGCTAACAATGGGCAGATTTCCTCCTCTTTACAGTATAAGACATTAATCTTCATTTTTCTACTAATCAGTCCAAGGATTTTAATACTTTATGCATGGAAAGCAAAAGAACTGTCAGCATGATATAATTAAATTCTCTGTCATTGACCCTTAACACATTTAACAGCACCTCTTCCAGTGACATAATTACAGTAAATTGGAAGGAAAGCTTCCAAATTCAGTTGGATCTCTTGAATAGTAATTCATTTTTTATTCCTGAATCTACAGCTGTCAACACTCCTGTTGATATGTATTTAAAGAACCTTCAAAGAGTAACAACTACATACCCATAACAATATTAGGCAGAAAATCCTACTTACATCATTGGTGATTTGTTAGATATCAAAGACCTTTCTGCAAAATGTCTGATTTTTCCATTTAGAACACAGTATCCAGGATTTAATCAAAATAATTTAGTAGATGTCTCTCTGCTCTACATTCTCAGTAACCAAAAGTACACAAACAGATATCAATTACAAACATTTCTGATTAGAGGTACTTAGGGGAGTATCCATGTCCCCAGACCATGGGCTTCAGAAAAATTAATACCATCTCAGGTCATTTAGAGGTAAGATTGAGGAACAGATATAGAAAAAAATTAATTTTCAATGCAAGTTTTAAGGCTTTCTGCCATTCTCTCACACAGAGAAAGCAGAGTGCAGATTGCCTTGGTCCTGGGAGAGTCCACCCTTCAAGCTTGAGAGCCACCTGGTATGACTGTCACAGACACCCTAAATGAAGATTTTTCTTGTTGCTATTTTCTTAATGTAACTAACTCTCAGTTTTAATCCCTACCTGTACAGGATTGCACAGACAATTTCAAACTGAAAAAATCCAAGCTTTTTGTTTAGTCAAATGTTCTCTTTCACAATGCAAAACTTCCATGCAGTGACAGCTGGAATCATTGTATACACCAAAAAAACCCTGCCAATATTGTCACTGAAAATAACTCTGAGAAGACACTGGATTGCCATCTGCATCCTCTGCAAATTCACTTCCTGACTTTTGATTTAGCAGAAATTTCCTTCCCTCCGTGAGCAGCACTGACCATGCACGGCTTATTCACTGAGAAGGTGGAACAGAGGACCTGCATTTCAGGGGACCTCACAGCTGAGCAAGAGCAGCCACCCTTCTGATTCACCCCAGCAAACCTCTGTTCTCCACAGAGAACTTCCCTGGACTTTTTCTGCTGATCAAAGTATCACCCAGTGATAATGTGGAGCAGAAATGGAGGTTTCTTGGCTGCTGGAGGCAAACATGATAGCACTCAAGGTTAACATATGTTTTTGCTCTATCAGAAAATTATCTCAGCTTCCACCCCCTAAATTTCTTATGCTAGAGAAAAATCATACAAAATCAATGTAGCAGATATTTGAGGAGTGGGAGAAGAGTTATGTTTCCTTTAACTTAGGCACCATCAAGAGCTCCATCCAGCTCTGGCACATCTGTCTTCCCTTACTGCTCTGAGCTTTTTGGATGGGCAGAAGGCATTTTCCTCTCTGTCTTGCTCCACAGTGTATTCAGGGCAGATTTCAAGGCTGTTATATGCTTCCCTAGGCAGACCTAGGAGCTGGGCCTGGGGCCAGGAGTCCGGCTCATTGTCCAGAAATGTGATTCTGATTTGGACTTTGTGATGGGTGAGGGAGCTGTGCTGAGTTTCCTTGGGGAAGAAAGGAGTTTGGCCTTTGAAATACAATACAAGTGCAAACCCCTGAGCTGGAGAATGCCTTGTGATAGAAGGGGCCTTGGCCAACCTCATTTGTATCACTTGCAGCACTCCAGGACCTGCAGCTGTACCAGAACTGTGTTGCATGTAAGTGCAAATCATCACTGTGTTTGTTCACAGCCATGAAAGGGCACAGCAACTCTTCCACAAATGACCGAGAGCAAATGACCCACACTCCCCTCACAGCTGTTTGCTCCTGCTTTGGGAGAGGATTAAAAATACATGGAGACCAAGGAAATGGGATTTGTGCTGGTATTCTGCTTTTCCTTCCCTCTTGGAAACTGTTAAGTGTGGAAGAGCAGAGAGGCAAGCAAGCCCCCTTTCCATGAGTCTCTTTGCAAACTCAGCTGGATGGAGACAGTCGAATTCACTAAGACAGACTGCCAAGGCTTGGCAACACAGCTGTAATTATTTGAGCTGTTTGCATTTTATTTATTTACTTGTTATAGAATTACAAAAATAATCTGTTTTTCATTATTTATTCCTTATCCTTTCAACTTCCTCAAGAAAGAAAGGAACAAAACAAATTTAATAAGCAAAGACGGGGACCCACAGTATTTCCAAGGTCTTCTATCCTACAGGCTCAGGAATAGAAAGGGAGCAAGTTCCTAAGTGTTCAACTACAAATTATGACTACTACAAAAGTAGGTAGGATGCTGAGAAAGAAAGGATGTGTGCTTCCCAGTTAGACTGGTTTACTTTGTGCAGCAATAATCTCTGTTTTAAGGATGGAATGCTAGATTCCTTACCAGGCTGCAAAACCCCATCCACACTTGATCCTTGCCCCTATAGCATCACCTAGCTTCAAGAAAAAGCATGGTCAGGGTTGAGAAAGTAAACAGTGGTCTTTGAACTTCTGTTTTCTTTTTATATTCTGGTTAAATAACCACTATTTTATAAAAAATAACTTAATTGGGAGACTGGGTTTTTGTAGTTGCCTTGCCAATGCGTGAGAGATGATTTGAGGCTTTCACTCAGACCGAGGCATCTTGTGAGCACATCTGTCTGCTCAAGAAAGGAGACTAAGCAAAGGTACAGTAATAGATAAGTTTATTTAAGTAACTCTCTACATAAAAGAATAGTATTCACTAAAAAAAAAAAAAAAGGACTGCAAGGAGAGGACAAACAAGTGTGTATTTACAGCCTCCAAAGCAAAAGCCAGGGCTTCCCAGTAGGGCAATGAGGTTTGCTGAAATGATGCAGCAGTCCCCAGGAGCCCTGCCTGTGCAGTGAACAGCAGAACTGCAGCTCTGCAAAGCTGCTTGAGGTGAGCCAGGTCTGTTCTCACTCCACAGTCCTCTCAGGAGAAGATGATTTTTCTGCTGACTGACCCAGGCTGTAAGAATGAGCCTACTCCTAGGGAGCAACATGCTAAAACCCCTTAAATATTTTACTTTTTAAGGAGGCTGCTTTTTCATCTGAGTGAAGATGAATGCAAGGCAAATGAAATCTCTCTATTCAAGTCCTTTCAGCCTCCTTCCTTTTTAAATTAATTTTGGCTGTGTGACAACTTCCCTTTCCTGTCCCATTGCTCATTCAGATCTCACCTCTTCTTTCCCCCACGAGCTGTCAGAGCTCTGTTTTCACTCTCTGGCTGTCACTTCTTAGTGCAAACCCCAGACCACAGGCTCTACCCCACAAGCTTTTTTTCCTTTCTTCCCCTTGGACTGTGCTTACAGACTCTCTTTACTAAAATACAGTGGAAAAAGACAACTCCTCATTTTGACTCCTGTGTTTATGCTGCTGTTACAGACAGTCTGGGGAGAGGCAGCAGAGATGTGGTGGTGTTTGGATCTGCACGTTGCATGCCAGGATGCTTCGGCACCTCCACCACACTCACAGAGATGAAAGTATCAAAGAATTTTAAGTACTCATTGCACTAATTTAAGGACTAATTTGACCCCAGAAGGTCATTTACAGTAACTGTGCTGGGTAACCACCTGGAAGGTACAAAGCCTTGACTCAGGCTGAAGTGGGTGACTCAGGGTGCCAGGCTCCCTGCACTGGTGTCTGACAACACTCAAAAATCCAGTGTACTGCAGGCCTTCAGAGGTTCTCCCACTATTTGGATGTGTCTGTAGGATACAGATATGGAAAGACCATATTGTGACAGGTCTGCAGAAGCTCTTTACTGGGTTATAGCACACCTGCTCTACGTGAAGATGACACATTTCCAGCCTCTTGAATCACACCTTTTAAAGACTCCATATGGGACCTGGATCTGAAAATATTTTGGTGTATTAGTAAAAGATTTTCTTGTCTGTGAAATCATGTATTGAGGCATTCTCATGAATCAAATCATTTGAATCACTTTGTCCTTAACTTCTCTCTCAACTACTTCTCTGTGAGACTATTTAAAGCAAAAAAATAGAAATTTTGAATAAACTTTGTTTTTATTATTTTTTTCCATTACATTCTCTGGTGATAGCCCACATACCATACTTTTTTCCCTTCAAAATGCCTGATTTATACATTCAATTTAATTTAACACATTCAATTAAAGCACAAATATTATGATGTTAACACCCTATGACTGGCTTAAAGGAGACAGACTTGCAGACATACAAAGAAACTGATGTTTCTTTCGGTGTTTGGAAACTCCTGAACTATTATAGGAGAAATAATCTTTCCAATCTCATGACCATGTTCAAGTATATGCCAAAATTATAGCCATTAATGTGATGACAAATCTATTTTTCAGTGAGTGAAGGCAACCTAAAAGGATAGCAGAGCATAGCAACATCCCAGCCCTCTGAAATCACAACAGAGCTACTTTTATGATCTTGGCCCACCTGAATAGGGAGTCTTCAATGGTTACTCAGTTAAATAGTTGCATAGGTTTTTTTCATCTTGATAAATCTACAAGTGTCACTCTAGGCTAGAACTTCTCGAAAAATACCAGAAAAAAAGAAAAAGACCAAAAAAAAATTAGGAGAAAAGTAAGAAAGCCCGCAAAAAAAAAAGAAAATTACCCTTGTTTTATAAAATAGTCCCATGAGATGCCTCCCAGTTAAATTCACTATGTTTTGTATTATTATCCTCACTGACTCAGTGATGCTGCATTTGCAGATATAAATATTATAAACTATTTATTTCAATTCTGTTAAGTTTTTCAGACTCACAAGAACACAATAAAAAGTCTTGGGATTGAAGTCTCAAAACTCTTGAGACTCCCTATACTCCAAATCCACATTTAATGTCTTAAGTCTGTGATGCCCTAAACAAGCAGACACAGCCCCTCCAGAGATCTGTGCAATCTTCTTTTGTCATTTTGAAGCTCCCTGGCCATTTACTTAAACTCTTGTGGCAGAGTTTCATCTCCCGATCAGGTTATATCCCTCTTTTTCAAATCAGGACCATTGGGAGGAACCAGAGCACTTGGTGTGTGTCAGCTGATGTTCCTGTTACCTTGCTGTGTTTTTACTGCTCTGTATTACACTTCCAACATTGTGATCAGCAGCATTAGAGGGCAATGTATAACATATTCAACACACTGCAAGCTGGAAGTGCAATCACTTCTGTACCCAGTAGTTCAAAACCACTGAAATGTTTTTAGTAGTTCTGTTTTTAATAGGTTCATTTTTAAAGAAAAAAATTTACACAATGGATTAAAAATTCATGCTTTGCCTGTGAGAAGAGGACATTCTGTGATCCTTGACCAGAGGGGTTCATGGGGGAGCAATGCATGCCAAATTAACTAAAGAAGAGCCCAAATTGCCATCAATTCAAACAGGAAATGAGAGAGGACAAGAGTTTTGTTTTCCTGCACATCTTTTTAAGATCAATTCTTTTAACTCCAAATTTAGAACTGCTTGGAACTAAGCCTAGTTGAAACAATTAAATGATTTACTATTGTTTAAAAATAAATATGACTCCAGAGTATACTTTGAAAGTACTTCTGTGGTTATTTTATTCCTTTCTTTTTTTTTTTTTTGAGGGAAAACAATTCTTCCTCTATACTTCTGTCACCAAAAGGACAAAGAACAACTCAGGCTCTGTTAATTACAGTGGGAAAATGTTTCTTTGACTTTGAAATGATTTATTAAACTATTACATGGTATTTCAAAAGAGGAGGATTAAAAAATAAATATGGTGTTACTAGTGTACGTACATAAACTGATGCTTAAGTAAATGAGGAGTATATCACAAGAAAGGCATGACTTGGAAATGGCATCAGTTTCCCTCTGTTTTCAATTACATGTATTCCAGGCCAATTCCCATGGCACAGTTTACAGGGGAGGAGAAAAGAAGATGCACTCTGTGCATTAGCAAAAGCCAAAATATTAAAGGGAATTCTTTTGTTGACATAAGGCCCCCTGCATGAGCAATATGGAAGTTATACATTTGGTGTGCTTGAATAAAACCAGGTGGGAGCAGGCAAGTGTGTGTCTTTAGACCTATGGCACAACTCTGCCCCCCAGCCCCGGAACAGACGTGAGGCTGCTCCAGCCTTGGTCCTGGATGCCTTCCCTGACCCAGGAAACCTCCTTTCCAAGAGGTCTTGCTGTGCTTCATTCCCATCTGCCTGGGATAAATGTCTCTGGCAAGCCAAAGAGGATCATGCTTGGGCTCGTGGTTCCTGCATGGGCTTTTTTGTGGAGACACATTCCCTTCCCACACTCCAGCCAGCCATGCAGGATCAGCATTTATTAATCAGACAGATTATGTCTGGTGAAAATGCAAGCACAATGCCGTAAGATGTGATTATTTGTCAGTTTGTCACATCAGGATGGAAAGAACTGGCTGCAAGTTAGTTTCTTGTGAAATTTCTCTGTCTGATAGGAGTGTGTTTTGCACAGCAACCAGCACTCTGGATTCAGTGCACACTCAGCAACTTGGGAGCATATCAGGTTTTGTCCCTCAGTTTGCAAAGAACTGAGTCCTGCATTAACTTCAACCTGCCTCTGCAATCCACAGAAAGGCCACAATAGCTTTGACTCGAGACAATGGAGGTTGAGTGGCATGGCCACTTAGAACACCTCTGAGGTGAAAAGATTTATTAACTACTGGAAACTATGGTTCTACACATGGTACTCATGGAGTTAATTTTTTACCATGAACTTGTTGACCAACAAAATAATTTTTCTTCCAAATGAAAATTCAAAGCTGTCTATAGACAGCAAATCCAGCGCCACCTTTAATCAGGACATGCTTGTCATGAGCAACCAGTGTGCAGCAGCTGACACCAACACATGGTCCCTTTCACAACTTTAGACCTCTATTAAGTCCAGAGAGGTTAAACAGTCCTTTTGCAGCATTTGAGAAGACAAGGAACTGAACAAAATTCATACTTTGATATTTCAGCTCCACTGAAGTTTAAATTGTGAGAACAATTAATTATATTACTAATAAATAATAACTTTTTATTAGTGGTTGTTTAGAAAACTTTAAAATGGAAAAAAAATTTTAAAAACTCTTAATTTTTCAGTGAAATAAAGAAAAAAAAAAGAGCAGTGCATATTTTATTTTCTCAGTTTTTGAGGACAGTTCTAAGAATGTCACTTAAGATGAGTACAAAGTATTGTTTGGTTGCTTTGGCTCCAGATGGCTCTGCCTGAGCAGGGGCGTTGGGCCAGCTGACCTCTGGAGAGCCTTTCCAACCTCAACCACCCTGTGCTTCTGTGAGATGGTCAAGTGAAAGTCAAAACTTTTCCTAAGTATTTCCTTCCCCTGCTTCAAATTAATCCACTTAATTCAATCCTTGAAATCCTGAGCTCCTCTGGTGTAACATAAGGTACTTGCATGAGATTCTGACAGAAAGCTTTCAGACCCAAGGATATAACACTTCCTCTCCCATTCCCAAGACATTGCTGCTCTTTAGTTTCAAGTACTCTCTCCACCCCTAGAAACTGCATCTGCCTTAAATCAACTACTGCATGGGTGGTGGAGTTTTTTTAGTTGGTTTTGGTTTTATTCTCATAGAAGGGGATATAGTATCAAAAGAAACAAGCACTGAAGATTTTTATTTCACATAGTCCTTTTTCCAATTTGAAAACATTTAACCCCCAAGCAAAGAAAGGTACACTGCCTAAATATGCTGTGGTGATACCAGACAATAAATACAATGCAGATATATTTTTTCCCCCTTCTAGCCACAGGTAAACATTTGTTCTGCAATGTTACATTTCTATTAGAGCATTTTGAAGAAGATAAGGTTTTCACATTACCCAGACACCTTACTTTCCCAGACACTTACATACAACCCTACTAACTTCCCACTATTCAAAACATGCAAACTGAGATAAATTAGGTAAATGGGACTATTGACATAAATAGGAGAAATTTTATTTATTATTTTATTTGTTATTCCTTAAGCTTTGTATCTTTAAGGCTTTGTTTGAAAGAATTTTAATTTAATCATGTTACTGGAAATCCTTTTAAATGCTCTACCATGATAGGATGTGTTCTCTCTCTTTTGTTTGTCTCATTCATTGTCTTTCACAATAATTCATTATTTCAATCTGTAATATATTGCTGCTATTGCTCATAACACCTCCAGAAAAAAAAAAAAAAACAGGATCAGGGATTTTTTCAATGGCATAAACAGAAGTGAACTCCACTGAGTGTCACCCTCGGGGCAACAGGGAAACAAGCTTGAACACAAAGCAAGCATTTGCAAAACATCACACGAAAATACAGCTATTGATGCCTTTAAAAGGAAGTAGCTAAGAAAAGTAAATGCAAGAACTTTATTGGCAATATATGAAACTATACTGTAACTCAAAACTGTGTCTCAAGGTGGCTTTTGTTTTAGCTTCCAATATATCATATGCATATGGCCCTATGCAGAGAAAAGAAACCAAAACCCAACAAAACCCTCACACTTTTGGACAACACATGTTCTAAATGTCATTGACTGTTTCTATATTCCTCTTGCAGATTTTCTTCCTTTAGTTGCTTGAAGTTATGCCAATCTCAGATCAACTAAAGAGATTTACAGAGAGAGAAAACTTATGGAATAAATTATTTCAAGTAGGATGACATCTCCACTCAATGTACAGAATACACTAGAAGCTTAAAGACAATACAAAGTAAATGACCCCTCATTTGCATTTTTATTGTGTTAATTACTATTCTTTTCTACAGTTTGAAAACAGAAAATCCAGCACACAGACCACAACAAATTAAGTAACTTTCAGTACTGCTCATGATTTTGGCACTGGCATGATAAGAAAGTCAATTTTGTTTTCATTTATAATTACATTGACAAAAATAATCACTTCACTGTTTGATCATTCAATCTTCTTATTTTATACTTGGAAATATAAAAAAATCTTCACCAAATCTTGTCTGTCACCACAAGCCCAATGGAAGTTTGTTTCCTAGACTGATAAGTTATCTTAGTGAAGGCTATTTCACTCCATGAATCCAAAGATTTTGACTCAGCAGCAAACTCAGAAGCTGAGAACTGTCTTGTATTGGCAACTTCCATGTGTCCCATAAATAGAACAACATCAGTAAAAAGCCTCATCTTTTAAAGCTGCAAGGCTTCCTTTGCTAAGAAATGTGACCTCACATGTTAAAATTCAAACCATTTAATATTTCATGAAGATAGTGTAACAAAAAAAAAGGAAAAGATCGGGTTAATACTATTAACTCAGCTGCTCCTTTTCCACTGAGGTGAACCTTGGTCTTGGGGGTAATAAGAAAGATTTTATACTTTGATCAAACATACTTCAAAGTGATACAAAAGGCATTTAGAGTGACAACAACCAACAATCACTCAGAAGGTGACTCCCAACATGAAAGCACCCCAGTAAAACCTGATACAGAACAGAGGACAAACTGCTTGGCATCACCACAAGCCTAAGTGCAGTTTTGAGAAATGTCCTGTACATTTCCCAGCTTCACTCCTGAATACTGGCTAGTACCATAGCTACACTTTTTCTACTACATAGTTACTGACAGGTTGGAAGAGAGGAATTGAAGAAAACTTCCTCTTTTTAGTCCTCATCGAGTAGCTCCCAGTGTTAATCCCCAGCTGAAGAATTGAAATCACCACCTTCATGATACTTGTTTATTCAGACAATACAACTCTATTTCCAACCTCAAAATCATTTGCATCCTAAGGTTTGATATGATTAAATGTCTTATTCCTAAACTGAATGCATAGTCTTTTCTTATTTGGTTGCCAGTTTTTGTATAAATTAGAATTTTAAACAAACTAACGTAATAATTTCAAATCTTCCATATTTTGCATGTAAATAATCAGCAGTCACTTAGGAAAAAAAAACCAAAACAGAAAATTACTGGCAGAATCTATTCCCTAAAACAGACTTCAGATGTTTTCAAAATCCAAAAACAAGGGTCACCAAAAAAACCTGACTCAAGGAGAATGGTCACTCAAGTTCTGATAGACTGCCTAGAAAATATATAAAAATAAGTATTAATTATTACAATTATTATAAATCTCAATTTCCTCAATAGCCAGATGGTGATATTAAATAATAGATTCAGTCCCTAACAACACTTGCTTAAGTGATTCACCACCACACTTTCCTTTTCACATCATCAAGATTCTGCTGGGGATTACATGAGTCACGTGAGCTTTATGTAAATATTTGAAGATAGGTTCAAAATGCACTGTTAGAATTTTGTTTTATTTTACAGAAGATTGCAATAGTCTCACTCCTTGGTGGCAAGTACCAGCAGAGAATAGAAAAACTTCAGCCACACTCAGTTTTTGAAAACTGCTTTTCAGATAAACTAGATGGAAGCAGTGCTTTTGATCCAGAGTTCAGGTCCCAGCAGAGAAACATTTCTGAGAGATCAGCTGGGTTAGCAGGCTCACTTACAGCTGCTCCATGGATGATGGCAGAGTGGCAGGAGGAGCAAGTGCCATGGCACAGGACTGCAGTGCTGCTTTAAGTCACAGCCCAGTATGAAAAATAAAAAATCTCTAAATTTGAACAAATTCAAAGCAGAAATTTATTAATCTGAAGGGCTGCTGTTCCTTGATAATGCATTTACATATCACAGCTCAGCTTTATTAACAGGGAAAAAATATTTTACCTACTTCTGTTTACTTACCTGCTTTTTTTTTAGCAAAACCTGCTAGTAGAATGGGTAAAAGCTTGACCAAAAACTAAGAACAGAAGGTTAAGCCATCTAGTCAACATGCATCAAAGGAAACTGGTTTTCAGTACAAATGGAAGACATGCCACTTGTGAACGTTTTATTTACTATACTAAAACAGTCTAGCAGCACTGCTTCACTTAAATGGTGCTTCACAAGCATCTTTATTTAAAAGTGTCCTAAATTCGACTACAATTTCTTTGTAACTGAGAACATAAAAGCAGGCCAAAGAAGCTACTAGATATTACATAGACAATATAAAACACTCCATATTTTTGGCATTTGTTTACCAAATTTCAGAAGCACGTAACAGCACAGAATCTTCTACTTTTGTATTCCAAATCAAAAACTGACCTAATACTTAACTTCTGAAGAGTTGCCATTGTAAATCTCAGTTTTTCTATACCTGTTTTAATATTTGCTAAGCTGCACAAAGAGGAGACTTGGTCCTTCAAGTTGAAAAGACTTAAGTTTAGCCTCTGCAGGCTCGAACAAGCTTCTGTTTTCTTCATGTGAACTGCAACAGCATTGGTTCTGAAAGAATGGTCACTTCCTCTGCACAGCTTACACTTGGGCAGAAAATTAAGAGCATGATGATTGTAAAGTACTGTCCTTCTCCAACCAAGGGATTTTAGTATCAAGGATTCGCTAAACTAGACTGATTACTAACAAGTTGAAATAAACTCTGACTCCCAAAACTACATTTTTGGATACGATATTGAGAAAAACAGGAATTTCATCTTAAAAGCCAGCATAAACCTGAACAGGCACCATTTTTTCTACAATATTTAGTGATAGAAAAAATGCATTTTCAAGTATGTACTGGTCAGGCATATTAAGCTTTTTCTTGGAATAAAGTCCAACTCAAGTTTACTTGTTTCCACAAAATATTTTTCTCCCATCCATTTGCCCACTTTATTAAAATAGTCCAGAATGGGGACAATATGCTGGGGAGAAGAATAAAAAAAAAAAAAAGCCCCAAAAACCAGAAACAACTAACAACTAAAAAAAAAATCTGAAGTTGTTTAATTATTTAATCTGACACCGACTACACTTTTCAAGGTATCTATCTGGCCTTCATTTTTGATGTTTAAGGTCGCATATCAGTTTTGGGATGTGCTTCAGAGACTTCAATGGCCTGAACTACAGATGCAATAAGAGATGTTATACTCTCAACTGTCCCAGCAACTCATTGGCATTGAAACAAATGCAATGAGTCAGATAAACCTACCTTAAGTGGATGTTGGTATACTAGCCCCACTGACTGATGCACTTTTCAGAGAATAATAGTTTGAAATATGATTGCATAAAACTGCAGAAGTATTCGGATACATAGAAAATTGTAAAATTCAGCTTGCTAAATTTTTACAGTATTTCTGGTTTCAAGGATAAATACAAAGCTTAACATACATTCATATGTAGTGATTTTTTGAAGGGTAGGTGGAAAGGGGGCACAGAAGACAGAATGGTGTAATCTTCTACTGAGAGCAGCAAAGAGCCTTTTACTTACCCTGTGAAAAGCTACCTGAATTCTGAAGCTGAGACTGAAGCAGCTAGCAGGAGTTTGCACATAGAAGGGGCTCAATTTGTGAATTATATAAGAATTCACAAAGTACTGGGCAGGATCCAGATGTAACAGTGCCACATGCTTTCTACCATTCCTTATAGTATCATACCTTTATTGGTTAACAGAGAGTCACAGAACAGCGGGCTATTGTCAAATGCTGTTTTAGGAGTGTTTTGCCCTAAAAAGGCCTAATGAAGCATGAAGTGAGAGATCTGGGGGTAGAGAGTGCGGTCCAACAAAACCTACCTGCCCTGAGTGAAAAAGCACATTTTAAATGGCCTCTATTGGAAAAGAAAGAGTTACATGAGCATTCAAAAAAGATATAGCACTCAGGAAAAATGAACAAAAACTCTGCCACATGGCTGGGGTATGAACAAGATGACAAACAAAATTCATTCTTGTTACCATTCAAAATTTTCCTGTGTTTTAACTGAAAAGTCCTTTTGATTCATGTCAAAGACAAAAATAAAAGCTTGCCAGGGCTCATTGCTGTGTTCCTTCACTTTCCATTAGCAGTCTCCTGAAGCGCATGACATAGTGGTTTACAAGAGAAAAACATCAATGCACAATATTTAGAATGAAGCCAGGCAGAAAAAAAAGAAATATTCTGTCTTAAAAAAGTGAACCCTTAACTAGTCCAAACTGTACCCAGTAGGTTCTACGACTATGTAATTATTGCCAGATTAGGATATCTAGGAGATAAGAAATAAAATACGTTTGACCCAAGAGAAGGAATTTAAGACAAACACCTAAAAAATTTTGTTAAAAATGAACTTTTCAAGTTTTGATGGAAGATTAAAAAAGGGTAAGTAAGGTATGCCTGACATTGTAAGAATATCTGTCCTTACGTTGTAAGAATATTTTTCAATGCTAAAGAAACTGATTGAACTGAGTGTTCTGGACAGCGTTCAGGTCATTAAGTTGTGAAAATGCCAAACCAATTCGGGTCATATAATCAAAGTTTAATGAGAAGTTCAAATTAACACTTTTGATTATTAGTGCACTACCTGAACGGGTTCTGAAAATATACTTTTTGGTGCTTCTTCGACACCATCTGAAATCTGTTCCAACACTTGTGTCTTGTTCTGAAAAGGCTTAAAAATATGAAAAGAAGGAACAGTTGTTTTTCTGCTGCTCTCGTCTCCCCTTCATCAGTTTCTTGGATGAAGAACCCCAAACTCAAACTCCTTCCAGCATAAATGGAAACAAACTAGGTTTAAACACTTGAAAAGATATAAAGGTTTATTAAATGAATCCAGATTTGACAGATATTACATTAAATTAAACAGCAATAAAGTTTTACTAGGGTTTATGTACAGATCACAGTGATTTTTCATTGTGCAATGAGGGCTGACTTTGTAACTTGAACAGTACTTACATGTGAGCTACTACAAGCAACCAGCAACACACAACATTAGCCCAAGTGAACCTCGCAAGTCGAGCAGTCCAAACTGATTATGCAGCACACAAATGCCTGCTACCACTATCACTACTTACTACACAACAGAGTACTTATAAAGCAGTCAAGGTTTGCCATAGAAAAGTGCAAAACACGGGAAGTCTGTACACAGTACAGTACAAAAAGGAATCATGCTACAGTCATTGAAAGCTGAAAAATAATTCTATAGCATAGGAAGCACTGCATCACAACTCTTCTGAATGGCAAGCAGATGGGCTGAGGAACAGCCATATCTTCATTGCTTTCAAAACTGTAAAATCCCTGTTTATCCATTTAAACATAGTTTAGTACCTATATTTGATCCATAACAATGACTTTCTACAGTGGAAGATCACATTAGTTAAAGCTCAGTAGCACGCATATTCATTGATCAAGCTCATTTACAGGAAAATCGACAGCATGTTCTTCATTGAAATCATGAAGCTTTTATATCATTTGGTTACAAGGCAATTGAGTTTACAATTCATGTTTATCACTTCAAACCTCAGATAGGGCAATTAAAAATATATATATATATAACTCAAAAATAAAGGTTGTTTTTTTAATGTTTAACATTCTTGTTCACTGATGCAGAATATCAAAGGCCTATGGGCTCTCTTGCAAGACAACAGTCCTTATGAAACAACAGTCTATATGCAAAAGTACACATTAACAGAAAGAATCAAAATAAAATGAACTTCAGAGAACACCCTACTTGAATAGGAATTTAAAAAAATCTTCTAGTCTTCTTAAAAAAAAAATCCATAAATCCAGAATTCCTAGTGCAGTGTTTACCTGCATGAGCACTCAGACAGAATTACATTAGTGGGCCATGAAGTCCCAGTAAAGACTTAAAGCAGACTCACTTGTGCAAATAAAACAGCCAGGTAATAACACCTCATTAACCCCAGGACTGTAGAGAAAATAACTGATTGCTTAAAATAATGCTCCAAAAATGTTTTGGTTTTATTTTTTACTTCAGTATTTTAATTTTAAAAAATTGAAAGCAGTTTGGTACTAGAAAGCACGCTGATGAGGTCAGTAGTTAGGTGTATGTACACATAGCTCGGAAATAATGTAAAGTCAATGGATTATCATTATTAATAACATTGTATTTACTTCCTTAAGTCTCCATCATAATGAGTGTCAGTGCATCCACTGCCAGCAATGGATAAGAGTAATAAAAAGAAAATTCACTATCTTCTGTTGTTCAAGCATTCAAAACTTCTAACTGCCACTGTGGCAAATTACTCAATTTCATTTCCTCAGATCTGAAGACTTAAACACAGAGCAGCTTAGAAATTTGAAGAAAAATTCTATATTTTGCAGACTTTTTTGTTGCAGTATGTAAATTTTCAAATAAGAAACTGATGTATGTATTATTCAGACTCCATAATACACTGTAAGCTTGCACATTAAGAAAACTCCCCAACTGCTTGCTTCCCCCTTACACCAAGTAAGCTGTGTTTTATGTATTCCCGTTTTCCCAATTGATTTAGAATAACTAATTCCACAGATACAAATATAGTGGGCCAGATTCATTTTTCCAAGATAATAAGGTACTTACACTAGGTTAAAACTGCAATTTCCTATGGATTGTCCTGTATTTCATATACATTCCTACACAATATTTACTGAGTGGCAACTGGGGCCATCAACTTACATAACATCAAGACAGCTTTGCGATA
>WBNO01006537.1:37645-60296 GCA_013400575.1 Peucedramus taeniatus | reverse complement strand
TTTTTAAAAAAAATTATTTTTATTTATATTTCTGTCCAAATTGGGACAGAAATACTGAAAGGGTACAACAGCCTGCTGCTGTTGGAGCCCTGCTAACCCTGCCCCATCACTCCATAGATTGCAAAGGCACCTGGAGAGGATCCTATCTGTGAAACACAAGCACCCAAACTTTTTTTTCCAATACTGTAGAATGCTGATTGTGGCAAAGCTGGAGAAAAATGACCAAATCTCTTGTTGACATGTAAATATCCTTCTGAGTCACACAGAGCCTGCTGTCTGTGGCACAGAGCTCCTTCTGCAGCTGCACGAGAAGAAAGCAAATCCCAGTGTGCCCCCAGTACCTGTGCAGCCCTTCAGGGGTACAGCCAGGAAGGGGTCCCCAGCTCCCTGGCCATGTCTGTGTTCCTCTGTACACGAGCTGCACAACCACTTATTGCATCTTGTGCACAGACTGTGGGCAGGTCTCTTCTCTTTGCACATGGAGCAGCTCTAAGAACAAAAAGTGCAGTTACACACACACATGACAAATCAGCTGTACAAACTGTTGTCCTTAACATGATTCAGATTGGGGAGCTTAATATTTTTTTTTTCCCCAGACTAAAGCAATTCAAGTTGTTTTAAGAGTCTGGTTGTATCTGTGTAACATTCAGGAAAATACAGAAAACATCCTAATGGTGAGACAAATTAGAAAACAACATGGGGACACCCACATCCTATTAATGAAAAATTCAGTTCCTATCCTCTAGAGAGTTGACCAGAAATGAGCTCAGTTTATATCTTGATATCACATGTGGTGAACTGGAAATACAAGACACAGGAACATGAGAAGACCTGGAAACCTTAATTAAGTATTCTCTCCATTGATTCAATCAAGTAGGGAATGCCCTTTGCCATACAGGCCATGCTGCCTGGACATGGCACTATGGGGGAAATGAACAGAGCAGCACAGAAATCAAGTGGGTAATTCAACATTTGGTACCCAGAATGAACTTGAGTAATTTCAAAACAGCTACAATGAGAATTCTTTTTAAAATTATTTGCTCCAAGCATAAAACACCTTGTTCCAAAACTCCCAATATTCATGTATTTGTCTTACCACAGCCACAAATAGGTATTTATGGGCAGCATGAGCACAGTGATGTAAATTTACCATCAAAGCATCAAGGCTTTATCACCACTTTATTAAACTGAAGCACTTCCTTCAAGGTTACAATATATCTTCTATAGCTATGTACACTCACACATCTCCTCAATAGTGCTTCTACTCAGGGCTACTCAAGCAAACTGAACAAATGGCAAAATCACTTCCTACTGTGTCCTTTCTGCTGGGCATCAGCTGATCTCCAATCCAGCTGTGAGCTGAAATATTTGCATCCCAACTATTTGATGGGAATCATGAAGAGAAGGATACAGCAGCCTGTGCTCATAACCCCTGAGGCAGGCTCTGGTGAGTGTAAGGGAAGGGTTTCTCCTCATGGTGGCTCAGGAAATAGAAAGTCTGAAGGAAGAACTATTGCAGTTCTTGGCTGGTTGCCTCAGTTTCAAATCACAGCTTTAACACTTGGTGGAACATCCACATCCACCTAAATTTTCTGCGACACAAGTGAGTCAAGCTCTGATTCACTTCAGCACAGGAAGAAAGATTTTTGTTCTGCTAAAATTAATTTAAATTTTATCATTTCCTTCCATGCATCTGGCATTTCACAACAGGTCTCTTATCAAGCCATTACTCAAGAGTTTCTAAATATTCATTCTCCAACAGATTTGGTGATTCTTGACAGTAAGACAACAAAGCAAAGTTTTAAATGTGTTTGATTGTCTGGACAGGGAATTGTTTGTGCAAGCCAATATGTTATTTTAGCCATTTGCTTATCAGCAATGTTTTCCAAAAGACACATACAATAATTTAAACCTAAAAGCCTAATAAAACATATATAACCAAAACGCAAGAATATTTAATTTGGGCAACAACGACTGTTATAAAAAAAAAAGAAGTGACTAATCTAAAATGTACTCACCTAGGTCCAGCTCAGGAAAAAGTTGAGGAATGCCTTCAGTTGAGATTATGCCTTCTCTGCCATAACCAAAACTGCTTGAGCACAGGTTTGCCTGCAGCAGCTGAGCTGTCACAGTCTGACTGGAATTTGTATTGACACTGAACTGTGTTAGCATCACTTTCAAGTTGCAGAATGTTCCCAGAGCTGCATTATTTATGATGTGGAAATGGGCTTTTGGGCAAGAGATTCTGAGTTGTGTATTTTTGAAGCTGCTGCTGCTGGCGTGCAGCACATTCTGTCACTCATGCTCCACTCTCACACACACAGAGACACCTTGCTGCTTCCAAACACTGCTACAAGCCTTGACAGATTCCCCCTTGAACACAGAAGGAAAATTGAGACAATGATGGCAGCTCAGATGTGTCCCAGGGGGATAATCTGGGGCTTCTCCTTTTGGTGTCACTGGTGGTGAAACTGTGGCTCTAATCTGGAGGGGGGGGGTAGTGGTTAAAGACAGAGCAAGCAAAGCTACATGGTTTGACTTGATAAAAAGGAAGCTGAAAACTGAGAAGGTTCACAAGTTCCTCTAGGGTACTCCTATGCTCCAGTGAGAAATCTGCATTACTGAACTGCTCTTAGGACTCCTGAGGGATTACAGAAAAGAAAAATCTTCTTTTAAGGATGGCTTGAAAAAATAATCTAATGCTTTTGAAGACATTAGATATTCTCATTTGATTTCTTTTCTACATAAATTCTCATTGAAGAGTAAATGATGCAAGTCACAGTAATTAAGAAGTCCCAGGATAATAAGTGCATTTTAAAAACTCAGCATTATCTTCTGAATTTTCTTCCTCTCTTTAGAGAGTGCATGTGAATACACCCATTCTTGTTTTAGATCAACTTATGTTGCACTCTGCAAGCAATGTGCACCTGAAGATGTCAACACAGTCTGCTTGCCTTAATTATTTTTATGTCCCCAGAACACTCTCTGGATTATGTTATTCATCCTTTACTTTTTAACAACACCCAACTTTCTCTGTTCCTCCTCTCCACTCAAACCAGTGGCAACCACAGAGCTGTGAGAATAGTCCTGCCTGGGTATTTAACTGAATTTATTCAGTTAAATAGTTTAGTTTATTATGACTATTAACTGAATAGTCACTGGGTATTTAACAGAACTTAAATCCACCCATGTACAGTGCCAATTCAAGGCAAAAGTAGTGATCCAGTACCTTCCTTTGAATCCATTCCCCAGGGGGAAACTGCAATATGATGTGATTTTTTTATCATTAAAATAGATAGAAAGTTATAACTGCTCAATGACCCAGTGGGTGATGTTGGTGGAACAGTCAGGAGCCAGCTCCTGTGGCTAGCAGGTAGAGAGGGGGGATTGTCCCTCTGGAGCTGTGCAGAGAGGCCACATCCAGAGTATTCTCCTCAAATCTGGTCTCCATAACTCAAGAGAGACAAGGAGCTGCTGGAGAGGCTCCAGCAGAGGCCACAAGGATGATGAGGGGTCTGGAGCATCTCTCCAAAGAGGAGAGGCTGCAGGAGCTGGGCCTGGCTAGTTGAGAGAAGGCAGAGAGGGATCTCATCAGTGATTATAAACATCTCAAAGCTGGGCTAAGAGCAGGGTGCCAGACCCTTTGCATGGTGCCCAGGACAAGGGGAATGGCAATAAACTGAAACACAGGAAGCTCCACCTCAACAAGAGGAAAAACTTCTTTGCACTGAGGGTGTCAGAGCTCTGGAAGGGCTCCCAGGGAGCTCATGGGGTCCCTCTCTGGAGACATTCAAACCACCTGGATGTGTTCCTGTGTCACTGCTCCTGTGACCCTGCCTGGGCAGGAGTTGGACTGGGTGACCTCCAAAGATCCCTTCTAATCCTAACAACTCCACAAGTGTTTACTTTGAGTTGAGAGCTAAAAGAGGAGAATTAGAAATCCAAGACATTCAGTAACTTTCTAATATTTTGATTTTCACAGATACATTAATATCAGTATTTTAATGGACTATTTAAAATACAGAGAGTAAAACTCATTCTTCAACTAAAGTTTTACAATCACTATGAAGGCAGTATGTCCATCTCTGGCAATGCAATTACAGCACTGCAAAATCAAACTATAATAGAGAAACTTTGTTGTTCAAAACGAGATTTGCTGTGTTTTCAGTGTTCATCTGGCAGTGTTTCAACAAGCCACAGCTTAGTGTTCAACTTTCACTTACCTTTGCCATGGCTGAATCACCAACAGGAAAGTCCTTGAGGAAGAAATTCTCAACTACATCCCTTGCAAAGCAGGTCTGTTTACACACAGGGCAGGAAAGGATACCTGAATTTAAAAAGAAAGAGAACTACCAGAAATAAAGCAATGCACAGCAGCCATGCAAACCAGGAAATTATATAAAGCACCACACTTCAGAACTGTGGCTTTTTTTGCATCACATGGGCAGTTCCAGGAAACTCAGGCATTCTTCAAGCCCTAAGTGGCTAGACCTGGTTCAATACAGAGAAAAGAGAAACAAAGCAACAAAATTCCTAGAAAAACACCAAATTTCAGTTGACTTCTTTCTGTGTTTATTGATGATATCCCCATGTCCAAATTCTCACTTGGCTTGGAGATGATTAAAACTGAGCTGCACTTTAAAATGCACCCCCTTGTTACAGATCTGCTTGTGCTTTCTGAGATTTTCTGTGGTTCTGGAGCAGCTTTACCCCACCAGAGGTGGACCTAAGCATAAAACACATTCCTTAATACCAGTTTTACAGTGCAGGATGCAATCCAGGTGAAGTGGCAGGGGAGTAACATGCTGCTGGCAGAAGCAACAAGTCAGAAAAAAGATAAAGGATAGAAAAAGTTTCCTAAGGAAAATTATTATAGCAAATCCAGAGGTGGCAAAGCATGATCTCCCCTAAAGCAAAGTGAGCAGCAGAACCTGGCTCTACCCTCATTAATAACTGAGCACACCTGGGGTAGATCTCAGTGTATGCCTGGGCTGAGAACCAAGAGTTCAAGCAGGTGTCCTGACTGTACACCTGCATTTTTACACCTCTGCTATTTCATTCCTTCCCTTCTTGCCCTAGGAGTTCTCTTCTGTTTGGCTGTGTTGGTTTGGGGTTTTTGGTAAAAGGACACTGCACTTTTCTGACCACATTCCTGCAAACTGCTGTAAATGTGAAAGCAGCCCTTTGGAGAAGGTGATGGTGTGTCAGTTTGTTTCACCTTATCAAGGTGTATTTTTTTTAATCCAAGTTCTTTCAATTCTGTTATGAACAGAATTTCCATGCTATGCTCACCTTGCCAATTCATCTATTTATGATATATTTTAGTATTTTCAATGACTAAATGGTTTAAACTCACCTAAAGCAGGGTTTTGAAGCAAGATCAATGCCAACATTCTACTGTTCAATGTGCTTTTTTTCCTTAACTCAAAATTGTTTGTGCACACAGAGAGTGGCCTGTAAGTTAATTAAACCTTAAGTTCTCTATTACTCTTCACATGACACCATTATCAGAGACTCTGCTGTGTTCCAGGTGCTTGGTATTACCTGTCCCTTGGGAATGGCTCCTGCAGGGGCAGAATGCCAATTCTGAATGTGCTCAGTTTCAGAGCTGGGCTGCTGTGACTTTACAGCAGCATTTTACATGGACAGGGACACACAGAGCCCAAAACATTCCTACATTTCCACTTGTGACAAAAGCACTACTCAGATGTCTGAACACATTCACTTCCATTCACAAATGCTTTGAGGAAACTCTGAGTTCTGGAACATCTTTTTTTAAGAGTATCTCTTACTGAGAACCACTTCCATGAGGTTTAGATGGTTTTTAGCCAAATCTTGTATAAAAGCAAAAGCATAATTGCTTTCTATTTTTCAAGGTTGCATCTACAACAGAACTGTGATTTGGGGGCACAGGTAGCAGACCACAATCTACCCAAACTATTCATTTTACTGTGCATTTCACACAACCCTGAGAGTTCATGCAGACATGAGAAGGAGCAGGCTGTGCCCACAGGGGACTGTGCTACTCAGCCACAACTCAGCCCAGGGGAAAGGGCAGCAGGAGCAATTCCCAGTGCTCTGCTCTCCAGGCAAGTAAACTGAGCCTTGTTTAAGGGGGTTTGCAGGCAGGAGTTACAAAGGTGCCAAAAATTATCTGGTAAAGATGTCCTCAATGGCAGAAAGCTGAATTAGTGTTTTTAACAGTTCCTCTACTTTGCATCCTTCCTATAAGGACTGCAGCTGAAAAAGTATCTGAATTGCCTGCAATTTTTGTAGCTAATCACATTCTCACATGTTACACCCTACCAGAACACAATTCCCTTATATTGGTGGCACTGAAACCTCTCTGTGCTTTCCCAAATTACAGAGTAGGAGACACTGAGGTGCCTGCTAGCAGCTCTGTTCTCTGGAGACATGTCAAAGCAGGAGGAGGCCAGACAAGCTGTGTTACACTGGCAGAGCCTCCTACTCCTTGTAAACGGTGCTTACCACAAGCACTGGTGAATTGCAGCACTAATTCCTGGGAGCTGAGACACTCCTCAAGCTGCCCTGCCAAGGGAAGTGGCACAGCTGGAACAGCAGCAGGAATTAAAGGCAGCCACATTCTGATTGATAAGCTAGGAAGCAAGGTACCTACTCTGCAAGCAGCTTCTCAAATAAGTCTCATGGGATGTGCTCTAATTTCAGTGCAGTGAGGAGAAAGCAGCTCCTGGCTTCACAGAGCCACCTGGAGCCCTTGGGGACTGGAACCAGGTTCTTTCTCCCTTAACAGCACTGCCAGCTCTTGATCTGGCAAACAGTGAGAGGAAACCTCCCTGCTGAGGCTACAGAATACTCTGCAGATGGGCCAAAAGGGAAACAGCCAACAGGTGATTTCTGAAATAAGAAAGACACAGCTCCCACAGTTACTGTCATTTACCTGCCATGGGGGTGAGCAGGCACAAAACATTTCTGGGAGCAGCTGCTGACAGGGAAAGGGGGCTCGGGGCTTTGTCCCAGCAAGGACAGCTTCCATCAGCACAGCACACAAGGGGAAAAAGGTTACTATTGATGTTACTATTTGTCACCTTGGGGCAACACACAAACAACACAGTTCTGGTCAAAGCAAACTAAAAAACTCTTTATTAAAACATCTGACTCCATATATCTATCTTTCTGAAATGCCAGTGTCACTGGAGGGTGACAGTGCCACCTCCTCAATGTCACTGGGCAACCCAACAGTCCATCAGGTTGCTCATCCCCCATAAAGGAATGAAAAACAATAAGTTATTTACATAAAGTGTGTGGGAAAGTTCTGTGAGAAAGAATGCAAACATCAGAAGGCTTGGTAAAACTTGAGAAAATCAGGGTGACAACTATTTGTTGTAGTAAAGTGGAAAAATTATAAGAAAAATGACTCAAACTCAGGCCTGCTCTGGCTAGCCTGTCATTTCTTCTAATTCAAGCCAGCACTTTGCAAGTTCCCATGTCAGAGGAATAGTGGATTTGTCTTTACAAACAAGCTGTGGGTCTGCTGGTAGATAAAACTAGCACTGGGAGATAAAAGAAACAATGGGAAGGATTCCACTGGTTGATGAATGGAAAAAGATATTTGCTTTTACAAATAAATTCTAGGTTTGCTGATAACTGAAATTAGACATTGAAAGATGAAAGAAACAATGGGAAAGAAAACCCCTAAATTCTGTAAGAATTCAAAATGAAAAGGGAGGTTATACATTAGAGGGGAATCTTTGGGATCAGGCGTTCTGGGAAGTCTGAACCTCTCAAGTGCCTCAGAAATGGGGAAAGAGAGAGGGAAATGCAGCTGGGAAATTGGATAAAAAGGAGGCTGCGTCCTCCAAAAATTGGAGAGACCCAGGGGAATGCCCCATGGCCTCTCCCTTTATTGGAATAAAGTAAAAGGGACTCCTCTGTCTCCTTCTTGGACATAAACCTCTGATGTTTGTGGATTAATTTTCCGTACAGGTGTGAAAGCAATCCTGGTGTGAGCAGCTCGTTAGCATAACAATCTATTCCTGGTGAAAAACAACCAGCACCTGTATAAACTGGTTTTACACCCTTAGATAGAAAAAGGAAAACTATCTCTCACAAAAAACCTTTCCTGCACATTCCCACCAGGGGTGTGAGTGACCAATCAATACAGGATAAAAACTTGTTACCAACCAATAAAGTCATTGGCAAGAAAACTGCCAACCAACTGGAGTCACACATGAGGTCTGTAAAACTGTATAAAAATGAGTCATGTGAGTAAAGAATGGGCTTTTTCCACCCTGAAGAAAATGGAGCCGTGTGTGATTTGTTCCCATAACTATTTCATTATGTTCCAACAGCATTCTGTTAGTGTAGAATGTTAAATCAAATTAAATCAATTGAATGATACTTCATGGAATGTTTATGGCCTCAGGCACGTTCATGTGAGCTTTAAATTCTGCTAATTTGTTACAAACCAGTGAAGTACAGAACACAGCATAATTAGAATGCATTTAGTTTGATAATGAGCAAGATTATCTTTACCATGTTTCTAAATTTAAAAAAAAAAATTAAAGAAAACTTCAATAATTTTCATGCTTAGAAAACACAAACCATGCATGGATTTCAGTTCTGCACAAAAGCCTCCCTTCTATATGTGCTGAGAAACACAATCAACAGTTTGAAGGGAAATGACATTACTGCTGATTAACATGAAGGGACATCTGAAAGTGATGCCCTGGGTGGCACAGCAGAATTTTCTCCCAGGTTTTAGATCCAAGTTGTGCTACTAAAATCAGGGTTGTTCCAGAGATACACATGCAGCAAGTTGCAGAGCTCAGAGCTTTGTTTTAGATCACCAAGTACAGCTTTGATTGAGTAAATGTCAGAGAGTGTCTCAAATATCCAAGTAACTGGAAATTGTAATGATTTCAAATCTAAAACTCCCTTGAGATGAACAGAAGGTATGCAGAGCCATCAACTTAATTAAAAAAAAAAAATTAAAATTTTTAAAAAGAGTAGTTAAGAGGAAAAATAATGGGGACACCACAGCAATAGAGTATTGGAAGTCATTTCCTACTCACAGGTGGGCTAATCAAAACCACCTAATACTGAATCCTATACCTAAAACTTTAATAAAAGCACAGGAGACAAATTTACATCCTGCTAAAAGAGGGATTGCCTGAGTGTGGTGGCTTTGGAGATCACACTTGTTCAGCTAATTGGGTTTATTTGATACCTTTTCCACTTAGTGAAAACCTGTGCTCTCTGGAAATACCCATCTTCTTCAATATGAATTCCCCAAAGAATCAAAAGTTAGCTCAGCATAATAAACACATTACAAAATGAACTGTGGAGCAATTAACCTGAAATTAAGCAAATAATTACATACATATTTACAAGCAGCAGCATGCTGTGCTCAGAGTGCAAACCACCAGTGAGGCACTGAAACCCTTACCTGTGCTCTGGATAAAGAGCCAGGGAGCCACCCACAGAGCCACCTGGTTTTGGGGACAGGAGGGAGGTGGGAACAGGAATGCCCAGGATCAGGCAGTGCTGTGATGCACTGAAATCACTGCACCTCTCCCTGGGGCTGCTCCCTCTCCCCTGGCCAGGAATTCTGGCAAGCCAGCAGGGAAGAAAGGTGCACTGAGTCACTACAAGGTGCAGAGGTTTTTTTCTCCTCTTGCCTTCTTCCTTCCCTTTCCTCTAGGATTCATTCAGGCCTCTGAAAGCTTGCCTTGGTTGTATTTTTCCCAAATAAAAATCCCAGAATCAAAATGAACAGCAGTGTCCTACTTCCCTTCTTGCCTGGGTCTTCACTCAATCCTCACACTGGAGCAGAAGGGAAGAAAGTTTTTCCAGCTCCAGGCAGCAGCAGCTCTCACAATGCCATTCACTCCCACAGCCCTTTTTGCAGACCATAACCTAAATATTTTTCTTGCCTTCCTACCTTGCCACTGCCTCCAAACAACACTGCTAATCTGTTTTAAGAACCTGCACTTGGCAGACAGCTCATTTAAATCTATCATGATTAGAGCACTGTGGTGAAGGGAAGAGTAGTCAGAAGCCCTGGAGACTCCCTGTTTGTACAGAGGAGAATGATGCAATTCCTGGATCTAAATGGCAACTCAGCAAGGAATTACAGGAGTCCAACAACAGTTCACATATTAGGAGATCAGGTACAGTCATGATGCCTAAAGGGAGGCCAGTATTGATACCAGAACCTCTAGGAGTAGCAAAAAGCTGACAGAGATGTTGACATATTCTATTTCTGCATGGAAATTAAACTGGTAGGAAGGAGGAACATTTGCATAAATTATCTTTTAGGAGTTCAGTGCCTCCTGCTGTTTAGCACTTGAAATTGTTATTTATGACATCCCATTTCACTACTGGAGAGATGACCATCAATTTAGAAAGGCTGGCAAGGATCCTAATGCTGGATTTAAGCCCTGTTTCATTGTGATGCACAGAATAAAGCCCTACTTCAGAATTATATGCAGATTAAACCACACAGAAGATATTCTCAGTGCATGTGAGCTGTCAGCTAGTGAAGAATCCCTGGAGACCACACTGTCCTGAAGAGACTCCTACAAAGTGTCAGCACACAAGGGGTGGGGAGGAACAGACCTACATCTAAATCCTTCCAGGGCCCCACTGCTCCTTTCAGCCCCATGCATCTGAACATCACCACAAAAGGCACCAGCCCCAGAAGGAGATGTGGAACTCTGGCTGTGCTTATGCACAGCAACCTCTGAGCCCTGGAAAGCTTAAGCAGCAGATGTTCACCTGGCTGAATTAGCCTGCAGCCCCTTTTCAGCAGCCACCACGTTTATTTCCATTCTCACACTCCCTTCAGCCAGAGTAACTCGACAGAGGGTTGGGGAAAAATGGAATTTCAGAGGCAGTGCATCCATTAGTCAGACACAGATGCCCAGTCTGGACACTCCAATTCCACACCTGGGATATCCAAAATCAGCCTTGAGGAAAAGAACAAGGTTCTGCCTCACCCTGTTCAAGCCCCAGCTCCCCCCAGGTTGGATCTCTCACATCCCACTGCTCTTTCTCTATTAATGGAAGCTGCCACCATGCATTGGACCCAGCAATAATAACACTCAGAGTGTCCTTTTGTAAAAGTACCAATAAAGAACTAGAATTTCTGGGTGGTTTCAAGGTTTTTACTCCACCTGTACTACAGAAATCTAATTTCTAAGAGACAGAGGTGTGGATCATTCACAGAAATCCTCTCTGAAGTGCCAACTATCACCTCTCCAGCACCCCCTGACACCAAGTACATGAAAAGCCATAGCTCAGTGTTTTGTTTTGAGGTCTTCCAGTCTGATCAGGGTTAAATAGAAAGAAGCCTCAAGCTGACTGCCTCAGAAATAAATCAATGCAGATAATTTACTTATTATTATCATGAGAATTGATTAGCATAAAGGAACAAACAGTGGAGCTGCTACACACACCACATTTGTACTTGCTGTCCACATGTTGCACCTATTCCTCTGCTCTTTTTGCTCCAACAACCATCAGAATAATTATACTCAGAGAGCATTAACTACAGCTCAAGCTGCAGGCATAATCTACATTTCCTTGGAGACCCAATTATAGGTTATAGGAAACAGCTCTGAAGACAACCTCCCACTCTACACTTTCATATTTATATAACTAAACCCCTCATTGTTTCACTGCCCTTTTGGATCTGGCAGCCAAACACCACAGTGCAAAGGGCTGACTAACTTCAAACCCATTTTAAGTTGACTAAATATATACATTATGAACTGTTCCTCTCTTCAGAATAATCTTTCTACTTCCCTTTTTAGAGGTAAAACATGCACTTGGTTCTAAGTGGCTCTGACTAAAGCCAAAGGGTGTTCTCCTGCAGAATCAGCAGATCCTTGCATTGCATCACTTGCCTTAAATGAGAGCATCAAAACAAGGTTATTGGGTATCCTGGAGAGACCACAGCTCTACCAAGGCAGCTAAACTGCCTCACTGTGAACTAAATTGTGGTTTACAGAAGTCTGTAGATGGACTTTTGTCTATTTTTTATTATTTAAATACAGGCTGAACACAAGCTAAGGCACTGTGTGTCAACTGGAGTCTCCTGAAGCCAGTGCTCCACAATTCCTGTGCCAAAACTTCATACTGAAACTGAGCCCAGAGCCAAAGCAGCCATAGAGCTCAATCCTTTTCCTGAAATAAACCCCCCTGAAGATCCCTCTGACCAACCCCTTCCTGACTTTTGGATGTGCCTCACTAACAAGTGTTCACAATTGCAGATCCACAGCTTTATATATTTATATATCCTACCCTACAAGCTGAAGAAAACTGTTTATTTTCAGCAGGAAATAATAAAATGCAGCAAGTGGATATCTGTCAGTAGTTGAAGCCACATTTTCTCTCTTTAAAAGTTTGGTTTTACCCAATCTGTTTGCATTTCTCTAATACATGACCCCACTACATTTCTTGGCATTAAATGAACACAACACAAGCATGGAAAGTTTTTGAGTTATGCAGAAAATATGGGTGGAAATTATGCTGCCATTTTCCAGGATTTTTGTTATCCAAGTTCAAGAAGCACAAAAGGGCAAAAAACACCTTTAAAGTGAAATTGCAGAAAGTAACAGCTCAACACACAAGTTCAATACAAAAACATAATGCAATTAAATCCACCACTTCACAAAGCTGAGCAACTACTACTGACATTTTACTTGACAGGTTAGGCTAATCACACAATTTGGTCACAAAATGTGAAGAACACCAGGGCTTTTATCAGTTAGCAGAATTCCATAAGGTGTTTCAGCACATCTTTTCTGATCTGCCCTGTTCTCAGGGGTCCTAACTGTGATTGAGCAGCAATTATCTGTGATTTTTCTTTTCTTTAAGGGAAAAAAACCCAACAAACCCTTTAGCTGAGACAGTCTTGCAAAAACATGAACTTCTCCCAGCAATGCACCTCTACTGGTCCTCATTTTACTACTCTTGGAATCAATGTGTTGGTGATATTTAAAGCACTAAATCAGTCAGATGTGGGGGTAATTTATTTTGGCATCCACCTCCAGTTCAGGGAGGAGGGATAAACACAGGAACCTGGATGAATCTGGTTTTGAATGGATTCAGAACTTCATGAGAAAGAGGCAGACCCAAGAAAGGAAGAACCAACATTGCACCAAGAGTGGCAACTCACACAGGCAGGAGCCTGGGAAAGTCCTAATCTGAGACATTTCCCTCTCAAGAGATGTGAGAATATTCTCTTTTTCTTACTCAAGCCATCTGTCTAAGATTATTCTTTCACCCATGCAGTAAATAGACTGGAAACATACAACAGGCAGATGTGCAGAGAGGGAGAATGGGGATTCTCTGTTACAGGAAGACAAGGAATAAAAATAGAAAAGCAAAACTGGCCTAAAAAAAAACATTTTAAAAAAATTGAAAAGCTTAAAGGTCCCTTCATAGAAAAAGCATATGTAGGAGCCAAGTCACAAAGATAACTTTATTTTCTACTCAAATTACTCCCAAACTCTCTGTCCTCACAGCTATGGATAAATTCTGGTGGCTTTGCAGCTTTTCCACAGGAGCTCTGGCTGCTACCTCAGGGTTTTTACATTTGAGTCACCTCAAACACACATAGGAATAAAAGTTCCAACTCCAACCTCCCTCAAATGTCAGGACCACTTACTCCCAGCTTCTCAGTAACTTCAGCAACAAACAAAAAGCAACAAACTAGACCAGAGTTTTATGTTAGCAGAGTACTACATGTAGTAAAGCACACAGAAACCTGCACATTCAAATATTCTTTTTGTGACAAATGCCAGAATAACTTCACTTGCAAATACACTCAGTTTTTTCCACTCTTACATTTTGCTTGAGGAATTCATAGTGAGTAAGGAACATTTTTCTTAAAGGCAATATTTTACATTAACTCAGCTACAATGGCTTAGCACTTGCACCTACCCTGCATATGAACAAAATTACGGGATGAGACTGGAAAAGGGAATTGTACTGCCCATAACCCAGCAATCAGTGCAGACAAGACAAGCAACATTTAACAATGTGCCATCAGAAGAGTTCACAAATTTATCCTGCCTGGCCTATGGTGGCTGCATTTTCAGTCATTGGCTTAATTAAGAGACACAGGTGTTTTGGTTTTGCTGCTTTCCTTGCCCAGAGATCAACTGAGTCTCTGCACCTGGTGTCTCACTTCATTTACTGGGTCATCACTGTTCTTTATTTCTTTTCTCTAGTCTTGCTCTTTCCCACAGAAGTTCCAGAGAAACTTCAGGAATACAGAAATAAACTAGAATTTATTCCATTTTGCTATAGAAAAACAATTCCTGATCCACCTTAAAGAAATATCCAGTATTTTAACAACTCATTAGAACCTGCAGCTGCACTTCAGCCAAGATCAGCAAGTGGTAGAAATTCACTTTTCCACTTGGTAAACAGAAAAAAGGAGGAGAGAAATGGCTGAGAAGTCAAATGAGGAGGCATAAAAATTAATGGAGTGCTTTTTTCAACAGTATTTTATTACAGAGAGGTCCCTCAGACTTTAGGCCTACTATGACTAAGCATTCAATTTTTTAAGGAGACATTACTTGCAATGACTGCCTTGTTCTCTTTCTCTCCTTCTCCTACCAGATCTTTTTCTGTCTGTACCCTGTACATGAACAGCCTTTTTCCTTTGCCTTTTCCATTAGCTTTTGTGTTTTGCCAGCCTTCCAACAGTGACCTCTTAACACTGATTCCATTTGTTCTCAAACCTGAACTAGCCTAGTTTATGTCATCCCATCAATTCTGATCACCCTCACCTCAGGGAAGGTGTCTTCTCTTCCTACATGTTTCTAAAATCTGCTACAGAAGAGACAATAAATGATGCCTCCTACTCAACTAAAGAGCTAAAGTTCAAAGCCTGTGAAAATACAAGTTATCTACATGTCTTTTCTCTTCTTATAAATTAGTAATGACTCTGGAATGCTTCCCCACAGCAATTAAGACACTTTCAGTTAAAATTACTATATTCTGCCATCGAGGTTTTATTCCAAAAAAAAAGTTACACATCTTCTATTAACATCATGACCAAAAACTGTACAAATAATTCCAAGATTCCAAAAGGCACAGCCAAAAAATGCTTCTTCTCCTCACTAGTTCACTCAGCTTGTTTGTTAGGGTGAGTTACAGCAACAAGGGTGTAGAGAGGTAGAGAGAAACAAGACTCACAATGAGCTAAGAGTTTCAGTGCACCAGAATACACATATGCAATAACAATTATTATTACCTCTGTTAAAAACAAAGAACTGGATGTTTTTGTGTTGTTGGTGAGGAGGCACTGAAGGAGGGGGGTGAAGGAAGAACAAAACCATCACCACAATCAGTACCACAGAAAGGTCCAGCATGTCAAAAAGATTGCAAAAAAAAATTTGCTCTGGAAGCTATCTTGTAGCATTTATTCATTTATTAGGCTAAGAAAATCAAATATTCCTAATGTCAACTTGGTAAGTGAAACATTCAGCCCATTCTGAAAAAATGCTAAAATGCTGCCTGTGTCTTCAAAACACTGCTGTTGGATGAAAAACAATGAAGATGGCTTGTTCCCAATCCACACTCTGCTCATACAAATCTTTACTCTCCTAGCTTATCAATTTCAAGCAGTGCTGTAGAAGAATAGGCTTCAAAAAGTGCTTCTGAGTCCATCTCTTTTTATAATACTGCACTGCAAAGAGCAGAAGCCAGAGGTTTTTAAATATTACCTTCATAGAGAACTTCATACTCAGTGGGAACACAGCTGTATCCTTGGATCAGCCCTGGCAGGCAGTCCTTACAGAAGGAGTGGAGGCAGGGCAGCATTCTGGGCTCCCTCCTCCTCAGCTCCCATTTGCACACCAGACAATTCCACAACTGATCCAGGGTCTCCATTCCTGCTGGCTGAAGTCTGACCCTGAAAACATGAAGAGTCACAAAATGGCTCATGGCAATATTCCCACTTCACAAAACACTCAACCACTCAAGCACCAACCAGAGAGCAACAGGGGATGCATGATCAAAGAAACATTCATGTAGCCCCTGTGGAAAAAAAAGTTCCTCACAGCTGAAAATCACATACCTGCTTTACAGAGGAGAATATCTCTGCAGATTGTTGTGCAGGAAAGAGTGGTTTAAGGTTTACAAACCATGATCCCACTATCTCTCTAGTATTTGCAACTTCTGTAAAAACTGAACTAATCTGTTCTATTGATCTACTTACAAAGCTGAATTGTCACACGCTGCACATTTCCTGCTACAAGCACTGAAACTGTGCAATTAAAAATGATGAGATTCTCTGGCTGCTTTTACAATTTCACTCAAATATTTTACAGTTTTCAGGTAAAGAAAATAATACCCATAAGTCCATCATTTCAGCAATGCATGTTAGTAAGCAGCATTGAAAAATGTACAGTATCTTCTGACAATCTTCTTTATAGAAAAAGCACTTTGCAGTAATAAAATTTTAGCTATCAAGACCACCACAGATCAGATTATAGACCAAACCTGAGCTTCCCACCAGCCTAAGCTCCCCAAGGTCAACTGAGAGTTTTGCAGTCCATGTTTCATCCTTAGTTCTGAGACTGTCAGAGATGTTGATCAGACACAGACTGCAAAGGGCCACTCCTCCAAGCTGTATCAGAGGAGAAAAAGCAGATAAAGCCTCATTTCCTCTGCAGCCACTCTTCCAGCTGATCCAACCCCCTGGGACCAGAGTCCCATGTAGCTGCTGATTGCCCTGGCATGGTGGCCCTGCTACCAGTAGGATGGAATTGAAGCTACAGGAATTAGCTTCAATCTCCAGGTTTCTCCAGCACAGAAGAGCAGCAGCTCCAATTTTAGGGTTATCTGTTCTCCTGAGGGATTCTGTCTTCTGGTAGATTCCAGTGGGAATGGTTAGTAGGAAGATCTGGGTTTGGGTTTTTATTCTGCAATGCAAAAAGATGTTAATGTTTCAGAAATTAACAACCTGTTGTTTTTTAAAAGTCATTAGTATTTAAAATATTTTTGAAGAAAAATGGACCCTATGTTAAAGTCTGCATCCTATTTCATACCCAAGACCCATTCAACTAGGTAGATACCCATGAACTTGACTGACAAATTACTTAGATAAATTCAAATCTACCACTAAAACTTCAGATTCCAGTTCCAAAACCAGAGGTCCCTTTGGAAATGAGCTGTGCCAGCTGTACCTATGGTTTAATTAACATTTTATCAGTGCCTGTTACATGAGCTCACTTTTTACAATGCATCTTCATCAACCATCTATCAGGGGCAAATGTCACTAAAGCAGCACAGCCTCTCAGCTCACTTCATCTCTGTCATTTCTTGCAGCTCCTGTTGCTAAGAAGACAAAGTTACACCTACAAAAACATATAATGTCTGCAGTAGGAAGCTGAGGTCTGAAACTACCACAATGTTGACACAGAGAAACCACAGCCCAAAGCATCCATGCACAGAGAACCAGTGCAAACAAAGCCTGATACTGAGAAATGCTCTGTCACTTTACAAGCCAGATCTGGGGCTGGATGAGCAGAAGTAGGTTACTGTAAATTTCAATTTATGCCTCTTGAACAACATGCAAAACTGAAAAAGAATTTTTTTGGTAGGAAGGGGAAGAGTGAGAGTGAAAAAAACATGTTTATAATTTAGTTCTGAGGCAGGTATGTGTCACCCCCATCCCAGGAGGCAACACAAGAACAACACAGAGCAGCTTTGGTGAAAGCAAACTGAAAAAAAACCCTTTATTAAACATCTGACTCCATATATATATCTTTCTAAAGTCCCAGTGTCATTGGAGGGTGACAGTGCCACCTCCTCAATGTCACTGGGCAACCCAACTGTCCATCAGGTTGCTCGTCCCTCATAAAGGAATGCAAAACAATAAGTTATTTACATAAAGTGCATGAGAAAGTTTGTGCAAAGAATGCAAACATCAGAAGGCTTAGTAAAACTTGAGAACATCAGGGTGACAGGTATGTGTCGCCCTGATGTTTGCATTCTTTGCACAGAACTTTCTCAAACACTTTATGTAAATAACTTATTGTTTTTCCTTCCTTTATGGGGGACGAGCAACCTGATGGACTGTTGGGTTGCCCAGTGACATTGAGGAGGTGGCACTGTCACCCTCCAATGACACTGGCATTTCAGAAAGATATAAATATGGAGTCAGATGTTTTAATAGAGAATTTTTTAGTTTGCTTTGAACAGGACTGCCTGTGCCATGTGTGTGTTGCCCCGTGGTGACAGGTATGCATGGCAGCAGTCAGGCAGCTGGAGGAGAGGGCTGATGTATGTAATGTGCTACAAGAAGGCCCAGAAAGAAAATCCAGGGAATTACAGGCCTTGCTGCTGGGGAAGATCATGGCACAGATCACTTTGAGCACCAAGTGGCACTTGTGCAACAGCCAGGGCAGCAGTCCCAGTCAGTGTGGGTTTGTGGGAGGCAGGTCCTGCCTAACCAACCCCATCCCCTCCTGGGCCAAGGTGACTCACCTGGTGCATGAGGGAAAGGCTGTAGCTGTGGCCAGTCTGCCTGGACTGCAGGAAAGCCTTGGACACCATCTCCCACATATTCTCCTGGAGAAACTGGCTGCACATGGCCTGGAGGGGGGCACTGGTCACTGGATAAAGAACTGGCTGGATGGCTGGGACCAGAGTGGTGGATGGAGCCACATCCAGCATCACACATGAGGAAACAGCAGTCCCAGCAGCCAGTGTTCCCAAACTCCTTCATATTTTGGAACAAACTGCCCATTTATGTCACAGCTATTCACAAGCAGCAGTGCCACTGGCTGAGTTATTGTATAAATGGAATGCACATCAACCTCAACCTGAAAGCCCCCTAAATTTAATTGTTGCCCAGCACTAGGCTAGAAGTTGAATAACTAGGATCCTACCACACATACTAGAAGGAAATTTGCACCAACTTCAGCAGGGAGCATAAAATAAGTGTTTATAGATCTCTGGTCTGACACTTGAAAACCAACTCACTGACTTTAGTTGATTTTTTACCATCAAACCCTGCTTTGGCATGCGGGGCCAAGCCTTGCAAACACCACAAGTCCTAATTTGATGTTACAACCAAGCAAGGATTGTTTCAGGTAGTCATTTCAGACCCAGCACATCAGAACTGCACAGAGCAGCTCTAGAGCTATGCCAGTGCTTTGCCAGCTGTAAGGAAGGCTGAGGATAGCTGGCACCAGGTGGTCCCAACTCTGTCCCACAGGTGGGAGCTACAGGAATTGCATACCCAGCCTGGGGAGGGCAGAGACTGCAAATGTCAATTTACAGTTACTGGCACACTGCTGTCACTTTGCATTTCTTTGTCCACACTCCTGCTGTTCCATTCCCACAGGGCACCACCCCACAGATTGTCCCTGGATGTCATTTCAGTGCTCAAGAATCCCCATCAAAAGCACATCAAGTCCTTTTCAGACAGCTGTAGAAAGGATCACTAACAAAAGAGCAGCACAAATACAGAACTTAATTTTGCCACCCTGCAAAGACAAAACAATGAGGTATTTGCACATGGCAGGTACTGAACACTGCAGTCAGGCAATTTCAAAATGAAGTGAGAAGCAGTCAAACCACTAACCAAAATTTATGCAGGCAAGACTAAAGTGTGAACTGTGTCTGGGGAAGTCAGGAAAAAAAAATCAGAACAACCCAAACTTCTGTAAATCAGCTCATTTTATGCATTGTTTATTCAAAAAATTTGAATAAAACAAAAATTTTTATGCCACAAGCACACAGGCACCACCAACTTCTTTGATCTTCTCCTCTGCTCTTCTACTGAAGAACTTAGCTTTCACAATGACAGGCTGCTTGGGCAGCTTCCCCTTGCCCAGCACTTTGTAGTAGCCCTAGAGGGATTTAGGAAAGAAGTTCAGTGTTTGTAATCAGCTCACAGGCTCCTACATTCAGGCATGTTAGCACACACCAGTTAAAAACAGAACCATGATCACCATGGCCTTATCCAGTCAATTCATCACATTAAAAGGACAACCATGACATGAAGACAATTAACAAAACAGCTGCTGAAGTCACTAGAGGTGAGAAGTGGGCCCTAAGTGACCAACAGAGGAGCCTGGTTGGGGAGGCAGAGCAGTGTCCCTGATTCGGTGGCTGGCTGAGACACAGGACATCAGAGCCAGTGAATATGGATCAGATGTTTCTGTCCGAGAACTATAGCACACCAAGACAACCAAACATGTGGAGATGTGACTCTAGTCTCGAGGGTGACAAGGTATGACACTGCTTCCACCACGGGTTTTTTCCCTCAGGAGCATTTTGACACTGGTTCCACCACGGTTTTTGTTCATTCAGGAGCATTTCAAACCAGCCATCTTTCACCACCCAGCCAAAGGAGGGCAGTGCCCATCCACAAACACACACCAGCAGCACAGAAAGTTCTTACAGGGAAAAACGCCCAAAGCGCCTCTGTAACTACTCAGAGCCCAGGATCTGGCTGGTGAACCTCTGAGCACTGAAGCACTGGAGCTTACTGGCAGTTCAGCACCTGCCCAGTGGGACAGGCAGAGCTCAGGCACCCCTGGGAGGGCAGGAATGCCAGTCCCAGCAGGAACTCACCGAGCGCACGACGTCAATGACGGGGGCCAGGCCGGCCTCGTTCTTGGCGTAGTTGAGCCTCGTCTGCTCGCTGACCAGCGTCCACAGCTTGTCCAAGTTCACAGTGGGACAGAACTTCTGGTTCCTCTTCAAGTGATAGTGCCTCATGCCCACTTTCCCAAAGTAACCAGGGTGACTGTGGGAGAAACACATTCCACATCAGAGCCCATTTTTAATTCATCCTGAACAAGGAGAATCCTAACACTGAAACAAGGATCTTACAAAATCAGAGTATCCCGAATATCCCATTACACCCTTTTTCATATTAATATCTGTAGAATTCAGGTGTAATAACGATTAGCATCCAAACCAAGAACAATTACACTCTCTCTGAGTGTTCCTTCTCCCTCCAACTCACACTGGGTCTGTAATTCCAGGGAAGCCCCACCTCCAGGGAGCCAGGGAGGGCTGCCCTGCCTGGGAAGCTTTGGCACTGCTGTCACTAACCCGGTGACTGGCTGAGCCAGGCAGGGCACAGCCAGTGAATAGAGGTCAGTGGTTCCTGTCCGAGGACTCCAGCACACCAGGACCACAGGCAGGGCCCAGGTGTGACTCTACAGTCTCGGGAATCACAAGGCCCCTCCCCTCCCCTGATGCAGCCAGCAGGAGGCAGTTTGGATTTAACAACACATTCTGAATGTGCTCTGTGTGCACTGTCAAGCAGGGACCTCACTGTAACAGGTAAATTTGGTGAACTTTACATAATGCTACACTGAACTCTCCAAAATGCCACGTGAAAAGGCCTCTGATTTCAGTGGGGACATGAGCAGCTATAACACCACACTTGCCATTAAAGGAAAAACACAGAGGACTGCAGAAAACTTTGCTTATTCACATATAACAGTCAGTTGCTTCTACTTCAGGAGCATGTTGCTAGAAGATATTTAAAACGTTAGCTTACTATTTATCAAAGTTAATTCTGTGATGGTGCAAACCACCGGCATTACCACGTCCTCCAGGATGCTTCCTGTGTTTGCCTAAGAAGAAAAATTTTAAGCTTGTTACATTAGTATTACACACAATACTCAGAGATACTTTTAATGTCAACTTAGACTAATTATTTATCTTGGGGTTTGACAAGGTTGGAACTGTAAGGAAAATTAATCCACAAATATCAGAGGTTTATGTCGAAAAAGGAGTCAGAGGAGTCCCTTTTACTTTATTCCAATCAAGGGAGAGGCCATGGGGCATTCCCCTGGGGTCTCTCCAATTTTTGGAGGACGCAGCCTCCTTTTTATCCAATTTCCCAGCTGCATTTCCCTCTCTGTTTCCCCATTTCTGAGAGGTTCAGACTTTCCGGAATGCCTGATCCCAAAGATTCCCCTCTAATGCACAACCCTTCCTTTTCATTTTTAATTCTTACAGAATTTAGGGGTTTTCTTTCCCATTGTTTCTTTCATCTTTCAATGTCTAATTTCAATTATTAACCAACCTAGAGGTTACTTGTAAAAGCAAATATCTTTTTCCATTCATCAACCAGTGGAATCCTTCCCATTGTTTCTTTTATCTCCCAGTGCTACTTGTATCTACCAGCAGACCCCCAGCTTGTTTATAAAGACAAGTCCACTATTCCTCTCAGAACGGATAGAGTTGAAAGGGAGACCGCACTGCCCTGTAACTTTAAGCTGTCGCATACCCAGTACTGATCGGCTGAGCGGGGCTGAAGTTACAAACCCAGGGAGTGTCAAACGCGCAGGCCTTGATCAGCCCATCGCCGCGGGAGCTGCCCCCGCACGCTACGGCCTTTAGCACTGCTGGGTATCCCCAGGCTGCCGGCGGGCCCCCGCAGCCCCACTGTTACGGGATCCGGGAAGAGCAGCAGCACCCCCAGCACCCCCTCGGCCCCAGCGCACCCGCGGCCGCCTCTCCACTCACCCACGCGGCCGTGGCCGTGGCTGACGTGTCCTCTCAGCTTCCGGGTCTTCCTTAGCCTGGAAGGCTGCGGGGAAGGGGAACAGCAGCCGTGAGCGAGGCGGGCAGCGAGCGCCAGCAGAGCCCGGCGCCCGCCCCGGGGCCCGCGCAGCCG
>WBNO01006537.1:0-37383 GCA_013400575.1 Peucedramus taeniatus | reverse complement strand
CCGCTCCCGCCCGCCGCGGGCTGGCAGCCGCGCCTCCCCACCATCCCCCGCTATTCCGCAGTGCCGTCCCGCCGCAGGAGCGAGGGGCGGCGGCCGCGGAGCCCCGATCCCGATTCCCATTTCGCTCCCATCCCCATCCCGGTCCCGGTCCCGTCCCGTCCCTCCCAGCCCGCACGCAGCTCCCACCATCTTGCCGGCGTGCGCGAGGGAGAGAAAGGGCGCGGCTCTCGCGAGAGCGGGCAAAGGCGCGCGGGGCGGGGCCCAGATCTCGCGAGGTTTCGCTGAGGCGGGAGGGGCGGGGGGGGGGCTGGGGGGGCGGGGCGGGCGGAGCTCTGAGGGGCCGGGCCGGGCCTCGCTCCCTGTCTGCCCTCGGCGCGGGAAATCAGCTTTTGACCAGAATATAGGAACATTTGGAAGTTTGGTCACTTTATTAAACATCCATAACAGTGGGAAAATGAACACTACGCCCTTAAACACAATTACTTGCCACACTGGAGTGTGAATTCCTGGAGTGTTACAGTTTCTTAAGCTTGGTTTCTAGGGGCTTTTTTAATGGATTTTATACTGTTAAGATTTTAAACAAAACTTTACCAATTTTAAACACAGGCCTCAGCACTGGATTTATTTTTCTTTATAATCTCACTGGTGCACTTACAATGTTCCATGCTCAGGAACACCATTAGTTTTAACAACTAATTTAGTAGGGAAAATAATGCACTCCTCGGTTTTTGTTCATCTGATCTTCAAGCACAGACCTGCAGGTAACACAAGGGCTGTTTTACACAGCTGTAGTCTGAGGATCAAAAAGGCACCTACAGATTTTTTGGGCCATGATCTCACATCATCCCAGTGGCATCCTCTGATTCACATTACAAAAATGGGAACATGTTGACAGAGAACACAATGTTTAAAATCTTTCTCCTTTAATTTTTAAAGTGCAAATGGAGGAAAACAGCTTTGGCACAGGAGATGGGTTTTACAGCACAACATTCTCGTACATCGGCGTTCCGTGGCTCTGTCTTGCCTTTGCAGTAACTCCACAGCACGTCACAGTTTTATCCATCATTTTCTGAAGAGGAATTATGTATTTCCCCCTACATTTATAAGCAGCTGTTGTTTATAAAAAGACCAGAAGCCACCTGTACAAGTGACATTACTCCTTCCACTCTCAAGAATTACATCTAGGAATCATTCTGGAACTTGGAGCGCATTACAGAGTGAAACTAATGGAAGTTACCAGTTGTGGTGACATTTCCTTTGAAGCAAAAGCACCTGGTATTTTACAGACATTTCACGTACACTTAAGAAGCTTTTGTGTATTTGTGAGTGTGAAGGAGGTGACTGAAAAAGGAAACGGCTTCACCTTTTCAGTGAATAGCCCCTCAAATTTGCTCTATGAGGCTGATAGCAAACCAGAACCACAGTCAGGTTAGGAACTGCGCAAGCCTCAAAGCCCATCCAACTACAGCAGTCACGCTGCAAATGACAAAAACCAGAGCTCTAGCTAATTTTCAGTATCTGTCAGACTTGCAACATATTGAAGCATTTTATTTTTTTTTTGAATATTTTCTTCTTCAGACTATGGGAAAACTTATAGAACCTCAGCAGGAGTTGTTTCTAGATCAAGGAAGAATGTGACACAAGCACCCTGCACAGCACAAAGCCAACTGAAAATACCATAGGTCAGGAGCAGTATCTGTGGTACAACGATAAAATAATTCGCTGCTAACCCATGAAAAAATGTTTTAACAGATGCTTCTGTTAGAATAAAATCTTTTCAAAAGGATTATAAAATGCCTTGTCTTAGCCCTGGTGAAAAACACTGAAGAAACCCCAAACTACATGTCGTGAAATAGCAAACCTACCAAAAGACAGGTTTGTAATAACCACTTTACATTTTAATTACAAATTCATTTAAAAATCACAGGTGAGTTGCTGGGTTTGTACCTGCTCCACATGGGGAAGTGCAGAGGTTTGCAATGAATATAAACAAACAGGTCTATTTACAGAGTTTATTAGGATCCTTACATACATACATTAGGAAAGGCTGTACTGTACCTACTCGCTGCAGCTTGCATGTCAGAGAGCTGAGATCTCCCCAGGCTTAGCATCTTAGTGCACAGTGGGTTATAAGGAGTTTACTGACCAGAGTTCAAACCAAGTGGAGGTTCTGTAATGTGAACCAAGTACCTTATTATCAAGTTACTTTGTTATTTCTCCTTTAAAATCAGTTCAAAGGAAACAGACAAGCGCCTGAGCCGCATGAGAGCAGCCCCGTGCATACAACCTCTCCCACGTACCCAAGCTCATTCACCCCGCAGCGTTCAGGCATCAAACGTCCCTTGAAGTCAGTGGTTCTGCTGAGACAGTCAGCTGCACATAACCAGCTACTCGTTTTTGCACCAAGCATAACTCAACTCATACTAAAGAAAAAAAAAACAAGCACCTGGTATTCTCAGGAATATACAAATATTTACCACAGTTTTCTCGCTCATTACAAAATCAATTACAAAAGCTTACAGCACATTATGTACAAACTCTGCCCTAAAACACGGAGGAGCCATCACGTGGCACGCTGACATCCAGGGGTCAGCCCGCTCCACTCTCCTCCCGCTCCGCACTCCAGCGCCGCAGGTGTCTCGCGCAGTGCCATAAATAGGTTTGGGGCTGGTGTTTCAGCAGGAAGGAGCTAGTTCTTCTTGTGAAGGAACTTCATTTTGTTACCTAAAGGAAGCACACCGTCAGTCTCCAGCAGGTATCAGAAATCAATCCCAAGTGACAGCAAATGGGTGAAATGTGTAACTGCTGAGGGGTAACTCTTCTCAGCACCAGCAGGGAGAACTGAGTTACAGAACACCGACTGCTCCAACACCTTCCGGTTCCACTGCTCGATTATGGTTTGGTTCCCTCAACCCCAAGTGAAAATGAAAGTGTTAACAAAGACCATCATTAAATCTGGTTTTATCACCTTTGTTTTCATTGCTTTCTTTTTTGTAATTCCTAACACGCTGAAACCGCTGGACTACCTCATTTCACTGCAGGTACGGCTTTTTCAAATTAAAAAAAAACAACAACAAAAAACACCACAACCAAAACCCACCACCACCATGAAAACTCATTTCAGAAATACTTCTAAAGACTTTCCTCACCGAGGCCTCGCAGGAACTTGTTCATTCCGCTTTGTTCCGTGTCCGGGAGCTCTTCCAAATACTGTTCCACCCTTAACTCGAAGAGCCCTGCGGCAGACGGAGACAGGGATGGGGTGAGCCGTGTCCGGCTGATCCCCGCGCACGGCCCCGACTCCCGCCCCGGCAGCCACAGCTCACAGCGCCCTTCCGGTTAAACGGGGCAGGGATTGAGGGATGCCTTTCCGCTTTCCCGGGGAGCCCAGCGGAACAGCGAAATCTGCACCGCAGGGGATACACGCACCCTTACCTTTAGCCCTGCATTTCCTCAGCTCTCTGTCCTGGATGAAGCCAGCGAACATTTGGGATTCCATGAAAACTTCCAAGAAGCGGCGGATACTCTTGGAGGCCACAGATTTACGGAAAGCCTCCCTTTGGAAGGCACGCTCTCCTTTTTCATTCTGGGTTAGGAACAGGGAATAATGGCCAACTGTCTCCACAAAGAATCGGATAAAAACCTCAGACACTAATCCATTCAGGGTGTTACATTCTGCAAAATAAGGCAGCAATAAGACACCAAAATCAGCTGCTACCAGAGCTGTCAGCATTATCCCCGCAGCATTATCCCTGATGCCGCGCTAGGAACTGGCAGGAGCGGCAGCGGCTCCCTGCGCACCTGGATGCACATGGAGAGGGTGACAGCGCCATCGCCACGGCTGCCAGTCTGCACAATTGCTGTTCCGTGACCAAGAGTCAAAGGGAATTGCAAATCCTCAGCAAACAGCTCAGCAACTTAAACCTTTGGTGGGTGTTTCATCAAAATCAAACCTCCTATTTTCACTCTTCAGCAAGTTCTCTTCAGAAACTTCTGAATGACTCAGCATTAAAATATTTCTCCCTGAGGATATTAAGTCTGTACCAAAAACTGGTCAGAAGGGTCTGTTGTAGAATTTGGGTTTTCATCGTTTCTGAGATGTTTAAACAGTCTCATATATGTATTACATATGACTAGAAATAAATTTCAAAAACTGAATAGGGGCCTGTTTCATACCTTTTAACCACAGGCATCTCAATTCACCCTGGGCTGTTTTTATCACTGCTGAAGAGAAATATGAAACTTCAGAGACAACCCAACCCACCTAAGACTAAAATTCTTTTCTGGTGGTACCTGCTTCTCTCCCCTGAAAATACTGAGTGCCAAGAGCAACTCTCAGACACACCCCTAAGCCTGGAGAATTATCTGGATTGAGTTAGGGCCAAGTTAACTGCAAACCTCTGAGCAAAGGTTCAGAGGGACCCACAGGAGATCTTGTCATTTACAAAGAAATTAAAATAAATCACAGGTGAGGTATCACTGTGGGTTGATGCCATCAGTCTCATTCTCCCTGTGTGCTCAGAGACAACCTTTGATGTCACCAAAGGTATTTGAGACCTCAAGTCCCATTTTTATTTCTCCTGCATGGAAAGTCACAATTCTACCTACATTTGTTTATTACACAAGTCCCTGTTTCCAAATGAACTTACCATCATCTGAATCACTATCTGAATCCTGATTTATCAGTTCATTCTTTCTCTCTAGAGCCTGCTCCAGAGCAGCTTGCAATTTTCTAGGTAATAGTGTATCTTCATCATCCATCTGATAGAGGAAAAAAAAATCTTTAAAACACAATAACACAGGAACTACAGCAAATACTTTCAGAAGGTTTAGAATTCAGATAAAAAATATTTGTATCTGCTACTGTCATGGCTACATAAATAAAAGAATGAGAATCTATCTGCAACTAACAAATAATTCTAAATAAAATTTCTTGTCACTCTTAATAAGATTAAAGTCAGGAATGATAATCCAAAGAGCAGGTAAACACAGAAATGTGGAATCAGCTCTTTACAGGCCAAATAGCTGTGTTTAACTATACAGACATCATGTGAAGCCTTGCTAGGTGTACACACAGCTGCTGTAGTTGGTTGTAGCTAGCTCCTTTGGTCCTTGACAGTTGTTTTTACTGTTTTGTAAAAGTCTGTCTTGTTTTCTGGGTCTTGTCCCTGTTGCTCTCTTCATCTTGTTTTATACTGGTTCAGCAGAAGCCAAGTAGGCACAAGAGCCTTAGCTCTGCAGCCATTGTTCAGCAGCCAGGGAATCAAACACAGAAGTTTCCTCATCCAACCTGCAGAGTGTTGGTTTGAAACTAGTGCCACATGACTGTCAGGAGGTGGTGATCCCTCATCTTCTTGTTTACAAGATTTCTGCTTTTCCTATCACATTAAACTATTCTCCACTTTTGTGCTCTCACTCAGGAATTTTCTTTGCTATTTTTGTCCTTTTCACCTCCAACAGTGTGAGTTTTCTTGCTAAGGTGATGTTATTATCATTGGATGTTTTCTTTCCACTGTGAATAGAGTTCTTGATTCCTTCTGACAGTCACAGCCTCAATCCCTTCTGCACACCTGAGAAGTTCTTACTTGCAGGTGGAACAGAAAATAAGAACTTTTTTCCCTCACTGCACACACAATTCCTGCCAAATCCCTGTGATCAAAGAAACCCAATCATACCATGGGAGTAAACAGCTTGCTAGACTGCATGGCAGCATTCTGAGCTGTGCTTTACCTGTCTGATGAATCGATCAGATCCCAGGTTAACCATCAAAGCCTACAGAGGAGAAAACACTGCAGTGAAATGTATCTGAAGATACAGAAAACATTCATTTGTTCATTGCTTTTAAATAGCAAAAGATCATCTGCTGAACAAGCCTCAACATGAATAAAATTCCTATTGTGAAACGAGGTTGTGTGCTTTATGAAACAACATGAAGGTTTTCTTTGGAGCTACAAGTCTAATTTAACATAGATACAACAGATCTTATACTAGATTAATATATTTTTTAAATCTAAAAGGGGTTTTTTTCCTTAAAAAAAACCTACACAAGTTATAACTAATAATTTTTGTTAATATGCAGTTGAAAAGTGTTTCAAGGGGTTTAAAGAAAACAATGTGGAGGCAGCAGGGATTCTAAAGGGCAAGGGTGTAAAATATTCATGATAACAAAGCAAAGCTGGGAGATGGAGCTGGGAAGATGTGGAAGAGCAATGTTGGGAAAGCAGAAGAGAAACAGAGCAGAGATTTACATGGGCCAGAGGTACACAGGGCCTTGGAAGCGAGCACAAGAAAATTCCTTAGAAAAATTACAGAAAACTAATAGGAGTAAGAGAGAAAAGAGTGTGTCCTTGAGTATTTTTGTGGTTTTTTACTGGAAGAGCTGATGAAGTGCAAGTCTCATTTGATTTCCAATACAGTATCAACAAAGTCTTAGAAATTAAAATTGTTAAAGGTTTTGTTTCCTGTGTGGCTATGGCTTCATGCACCACTTGCATATGGATTAAGAGGTGTCATAGCAGATGACATCTGCTATGATGGCTTCCTCTTGTTCCAGAACAAATCAGCATATTTACACCCTACTTACTGGTGACCAGGTAAATGTCTCTGACAAGGTGCCAGGTAGGGAAGAGTGGCAGAATAAAAAAGAAGAATAAAGCTACTGCTGCAGTTTTGCCAAGAGGCAGTTGCCCATGAGAACCAGGCAGAGAAGAAACAAAGAAGCAGATTAAAAATTAAACATGAGGATTTATGTTCAAGTGGCAGCCCTCTCCTAGGAGAGGCCAGCTTTACTCCAGGCAAACAACTGTGGTGCCAGCTCCTACCTCCTCTACGGGCAGGTCCTTGAGTTTGGGCAGAGAGCTGGAGAGCAGCCCCACCAGGAAGGGGGTAGGGCAGCACACGATGTCAATCATGGATGAGGGCAGGACAGGAATGAAGGTGTGCTGCCAGGAGAAGGGGTACAGCAGGGCCACTACAGCGTGGGAGCAGCTCGACAGGGTGCTGGGGAGAGAGGAACAACCAGGTTAGCAAAGGCTTTTCTCAGTTCACAACACCTTCCACCTGCTGAGAAACTCAGCCTGTTGAAATACAAGTGCCCAAGGTGCTGCCTCTCTGGCACTTGTGACTTCAGACAGGCCTTGGTGCCCTTCCAGCCCCTACCCACTCTGTACTGTGCAGTGTGGCACAGCAGACCTCAAATTAAAGGTACAAAGCTAGAACCTGTTTGTTTCAAACTAGAATCCATTTGTTTCATAGCAGGCAGGAGATGGTTTGATCTAGAAGTCAAGATTCAATGTTCCCAGAAGCACTCAAAAGCAGCCACTTTGAACAATGCTTAAAACCCCAAAGCAACTTCAGATCTTGGTTGTTACAATCACATCAGTAGTGAAAGTGAATAATAATAATGTTCTTAAGTCAAGCAGTAATGCAGGAACAAAGGAAAATGAAAACTAAAATAAAATTGGAAAAAAAAATCCTCAAGAAAAACTCTACCAAATCAGATCTAAAAAGCCCCCAACAATCAATACCTATTCCAAAGGAAAGCTCAAAAAGCTCACACACAGTTTTTTGGTTTTGACAACAGCATCTTTTTATTATAATAAATTTTAAAGGGCTTATTAGCCAACTTCAATGATAAAGGTATTGATCCTGCTCAGCAGAGTACTCTAAAATACAGGTTGGTATCTCCTAAAGTTTAAGGCTTGATATTATCATGGAAAATGTCACGCATATGTTCCATCTACTGAATCTGACTCCCTTTTGCAGTCACGTGGTTTCCAAATGTTAAAAACTAAGGAACATCATTACCAAGTAAATTTTAACATCAGGGTAATAAAGACAAGCTCTCCATATCACAGCTACAATGTCTGCCTCTCGCAGGCTGGGATGACAGAAATTTGGATCCAACACGACTGAACTAATTTTCTCACAAACTTCTGCTGTGCTTAATGTAGCCACAAAGAACCATAAATAATAACTGCAGAGCTGTTACTCTTTAAAATGCTGGGGAGAGATGCTCATTTCTTCTACTGCAAGACTTGGTGGAGACTTTAGGTGGCATCAGACCTCCACCAGAATAACCTTCATGAGCATTTTTACTTCAGTTCTGGATTGTTCCAAGGCCAGAGAAAAGGTTTCACCTGTTTCTTCCCATCAGTGATTTACCTTCAAAGTTTGTTGCATGAGTAAAATGAGAACTAGGAGACAAAGAGAGAAGAAGTTGGGGAAGAGCAAATTCTTGTGTTTCACTGCAAATAATCTGCTGGCTTGGTTTTAATTGACACTTCCTTTAAGATCTGACAATCCCAGCATGAGTTTATAACATATGTTGCCTCACACAAGGTTCTTGTAAAATTATGCATTTCTCTAATTTATGTATTTTTTTTTTAATAACAGGCAGTGGTGCTGCCATGGCCTCATATTTTGGTCTCAAACATCTACCACAACAAGCACACTGGTGTGTTTTGGAAGAGCTGTGGAACATGGTACAGACTCTCAGCACTTCCTCAAGATCACTTCAATGACTCCCTGGCATTTTTACCTACTACAAGTTCAGTCATCTTAGCTGAGCAACTAAAAAAAGAGCCATGTTAAGCTAAAAGCAGGAAGACAAACATTCTTCTGCTCTTCAGTGAGTATTTGTTTCCTTTTTATAAAATGCCCTTTTGTAACATGTTGTGTTACACTCAGTGCTGTGACGTAAATCAGCCCCTGCATCCTCTTATGCTATTCCCACGCTGGGGGAGGCTTCAGCCTCCAGCCCAGGACATTGGAATCTCTTCCTGAGCTTTCCTGGGAGCCAGCTGATAAAGACCAGGGCAGAGCACAGGGCAGAGCACAGGGAGCAGCCATGCTGGGGGTGTCCTGTAGCAGCACCCAGCTCTGCCCTGCCAGCACCCCAGCACGAGTCACACCACTGCCCTGTCAGCACCTCAGCCTCTGCACTTCAGCATTCTGCACACAGCTCTTCAAATCCAGCCTCAGAAAATTGTGGGACATCTCATCCCTATGAAACATCCTCTTCAAGCTCCCAGCACCTCCTGCTGCCACCCCTCCTGGACACCCCTCTGCAGGACTCCTACAGCTGTCACCAAACTCCTGCTTGTACAAAGTGCCTGTGTGTCTGCCCTAGCAGGAAATATTCATATTTAGAATGGATACACACCTTTCACTTCAGTGAAATTTCATAGTTTGTAAGGTAAAATTCAGAGGTGATTGGTGTAATGGATGCCCCAGCTTAAATCTCCAAAATACAGTTCAGAACCTTTTAAAGGGATATTATTGATGAGAAGCATGTTTAGTAAAGTAAAAAAAAAAAAAAAAAGGCCTACCCTGAGAAACCAAGTGTGCTCCAGTTTTTCCTTTCAAAATGTGCAACCCATACATTATTCAACTGTTCTTGTTTATGAAAATTAAGCAGTAAGGTCAGATGGTTTATTTTCTTTAGGTGTGTGAAGCACACAAAGTAAAGCAACAGAATAGTCAAAGTTAGATTTTCAAAATATTTTCACTTTTAATACTCTAGAGTAATTCCAGAGAGCTGGTTTGGAGAGTGAGCTTTTCCATTTTGTCTGTGCTGTTTTATAGGAATGCTGCATAGTGTTCTAGCTATTGTTGTACTGGAAAACACTTCTTTATTTCCATGAATTTTTTTCATCTTGTAAAAGAATTATTTGGAATTTGCCAACATTTTGGTTCTCTCCATGCCTTTTTATTCACTAGATTTAAAAAGCCTTCAGTGTTTGATCTCCCTGAGAAGGTAGTAATACAAGGTTATACAAGTATATTTAGACATTTCTTAATGACAAATTTCTCTTTAAGAGATATTTTATCATGCTACAGGCAAAATATGACATTGATTCTTTCCTGCTCAAAGTTGATTTATGTTCCTCTGGGCTATTTTGTTTCCCAAATCACTTTCTCATGATAGCACACAGAACCTTTTCCTTGTGTTGCTGACTGGGGAGACACAAGTTCAGACTAAGAGCTGAGGCACCAGAATTTCACTGTGACTCAGCTGAATTTTGGAGACTGCTTATGAACACAATTTAAGTCTACATCAAAAAGCAAATCACCGTGACTTAACAAGAACCTTTTCTGTCCTTTAGACAGGGAGAATGTCTGGTAGCAATTTCTGGGTTGGCCAACCAGCAAAAAACCCCGAGCTTAGGCTATACCCATATCTTAGCACAGTCAGCACTCTCTGAGAAGGACAAGCTGTTGGGCAGGGGATGGACACTGCCCTGGCTGGGATGTCAGTGCTTGCTGTGCTTGTTTCAAGGACTGTGGCTTGTTGCACACTGCAAATCACAACTCTTTCAAACTGTTAAAGTCACATTCAGTTACACCTTCTACTCACAATGGAAATATTCCACAAATACCTTTCATTACTCTCTTTTCTTTCTAACAATAGCCAACAGTCATATTCCTTCCTGCTTCTCCCTCCACACCTAAAACTTCTCACAGACCCAAGGGAGCTTCACACACCGAGCATCTCCCAAATCCAGGATGAAGCCTCCAGCACAGACAACCACTTGCTGATTTGGCTCCCTGATCCCACCTGACTATTCACATGTACCTCCACTGTCAGTTTGGCATTTCCATTGAAGGAGAAGGTAAGAATATCCCTTTCCTTCCTCCACTTCCCCTGAGGGACAGACAAGCCTCCTCATCCAGGAGAGGAGGGAGGCCACTCATCTCCTGCAGGGCCAAGCCACCCAGCAGCTCTGTCACCCCAGGCTGGTGCAGGCTCTGTGCTGTGCCAGTGCTCTGGATGTGCCCTGGACTGGGACCAAATCTGGGCTCCCTGCTTCCTCACATTGAAAAACACAGCCAAAAATGTAAATTCACAGAAAAGTGTTTCCACTGTTTACTTTTCCACAGCCTTTTAATGTTCCTCATTTCTCCCTGCTGATTAAATGATGCTGCTCTGTCCACATTTGCTGAAATCTTTCATCTGCCCTGTTGACTCACTCATGCTGCAGCCCACAAGCACTTTGAGACTGAGTTACCTCCCTTGTCTGCTCAGGAGAACTTCCTCCCACTTGAGGTTGGAGTCTGGAGGATCTGCCCTTCCCAGGTGTAATCCCTTGACTCACATGGGTATTACACACCAGGATGTCTCCTCATCACAGGCCATGACCCTGCTTTTCTGGGACAGCTCCTACCCTTGGGCCACTGATGAACTGTGTAGCAAAACCACAGTCCTGACACTTCCCTCCTAGACCCTCTCCTGATCCTGGATTAACACCAGTCTCTGGCAGAGACAGAGGTCTGTGACAGCTCTGCAAGATAAAATAGTCTGAGAGGTTTGCAGAGGACTCTGTAAAGGACTCTGGGGAAAGGCTACAGGCCAAGGGCTCAGCCCATCTCCCCTCCAACACATGCAGGCTGCAGAGGTGGAAAGGACAAAGCAGAAGACTTGAAAAGCATCAAGTAAAGGGCAAGTGGAAGTAAAATCTGTGGCAGCCTGATACACTTTGGGTGGAGATGGAGTGCAGGCAGCACTGCTGTTGCTGTGCCAGTACAGTGCACTCTAAGACTCTGAAAAAGTAAAGGTTTCTCTAGGGGCATAAGAATAAATAAGAGCAGCATTATTAATCAGGTTGATAAGACTAAGTAATAGCATCGAGGACAAGATATAAATGAAAACTTCCAAGTGTCAGAAGTGACAGTCTCCAAACTCCAGCTGTCTGCAGTGAGCTCCTGTAGCATTCCTGCAGGTCAGCTTTTGAAGCAAGCCCTTGAGGATCCCTGCCCCTGGAAAAGCTGCCTGACAATGGGGAATGGGGTGTTACTGCTTTCTCCCTGCTCCAGAGTGTGGGTGCTCAGCTCCAGGACTCCTCCTGATCCCCAGGTGTTCTGCTCCTGAGGTCCCCTGAGTCCCCACATCAATGGTTTGTCCTTCATTCCCAGGGTTCTGTGCTGTGAGAATACATTTTGTGTTAACCCACATACCACCAGCTACTCACCAAAAAGGGCAGAGAGGAATAAAATAAGAATCCAGGAATTCATTTGCTATCATGGTACCAGACATCTCCAGTTTTCAGTATAAAACTATCAGACATGACAAATACAAATTCTTCCTATACAAAATGATTGCTGTTTCTCTGTTACCATTGCTAGGACATTTAAAAGGGAAAAAATCTTCAACTCCTGTCTTTTGACTCAAATCAAAGAAATTCCATGTTTTTGCAGCTTTTTGAACAAGAAGAACTACCCCTTAAGGCCTGCAATTCCTGATGGCTCTGGGATACCTCCCTATTTGTAGGATTGCTTACATTTGTAAGGCACTATTTTCACATGATATGGATATGAAATTTGACTCGTTTTCACTGATGTTTTTGAGCTTGTGTGTCTGGCTCTGGGTAACCATTTTGGTTTCCCATTTAAAGCAAAGCTATATGGAATCAAAATAATTCAGGTGGGAAGAAATCTCAGGAGATCAACTGATCCAATTCCCCCTTGCTTAACATCAGATCAGTTTGTTTCCAAAACCAAATGAAATTATACATTATTTTGTTATATTAAACATCTTTGCTGCACTTTTTTGTGAAGGAGGGAGTGCCCTGTGTGCCAAGGACTCCTACTTAGTGATGTCTAAACTCACTCTGATTTGGCTATGTTAGAAGCCATCTGAGAATAATATTTTTTGTGCATACTAAGAAGAGACTTATTTAGCTGTTAATTTCTTCAGAATAAATTGTTAGCACTAAGCAAGACCTCCTTCTGTAGCCTTGGGCTAAGCTGAGAAATGAAGGCTCCTCTGGGAGACAGAGATCATCTTCCTGAAGGGAACCTGAGGAAAGGGAAGAAAAGGAAAGGAAGGCAGGAAAGAGGCTGAATGAAATGCAAGGAGGTAAAATTAAGATCTGGGAGGTAGAACTGGAGGGGAGGGAGTGAGACAAAATGAGCCTGATGAGCAGGTGAAAAGGAAACAGAGGGCAAAGGGGCTGGGATGTAAAATTAAGGGACAAGACAGTGACTGGCTGGGTTGAACAATGCAGGGAAAACCATTTAATATGAATGTGACTAAAGCCATCACACACATGCAGCCAAATTATGAGGTCCCAAGGTGAAACTTGTTCCTCCCTGTTGCTACAGGCAGAGGGAAGGAGGTGAGGCTGTCTGGTACCAGGTCACACACCAGGACAGGTGAAGGTGACAGAAGCTCAAAGCCCACTGGTGGCACAGATGGAAATCAAGTACAACCAGTGCTCTACACTTCAGCCACTGCTGCTAGGCAGACAGACACAAACCCACAGTTTTACCAGGAATAATTCTCAAACTGAAAAGTTTTCTCCACAACAAATACATTTACCTGTACCTGAGAGAAAAAAGATTATGACCAATACAAACTCCAGAATTTGGGCTTAGTATATTTTTGTTTGACCCAAATTAATTCTAATCCAGTAAATTATCTGGGCACCAATAAAATAGTTATTCTCAATGATTACAGAGCAGCAGGAATTACAATCAAGTCAAGCCTCGCCTCACCAATTAAAGCATGAGGAGACAGGCAAATGACTGTTTTAGGCTTTGATTCAACACACTATTTCAGCAGAAGCTTCAGCTTTAATTTATTTTCATTGTGCTGAAATGAAGCCTCAAAGACCTTTATTTTCCCACTTCTGCTTTAATCAGGCCAGCCCTCAAGACATGATAACACCTTCTGAACCACGAGTTCCCTCACTGCTGTGGGAGAGGCTGCTGCAAAGGCAGCCTCTCATCAGCAAGGCATGTTGAAGCTTTGGAAATTTGAATAATTTTTTACTTTTCTAGAAGCCCTTCAGGGGCTGGGCAAACTACAGAGATTCCTTGAAGCCTTTCTAAGGTGGTTTGGAACTAGAGACTGTAATTTTTGAAGCTAATAAATATTGTCGTTTCATGTTAATGTATTATTAATACATTTTCTTAATTTTAAGAATATAATTTATTTTTAAAGTCAAATAATTCGATTTTAACATCCTGGATGGAGAATTCCCTGTGGCAGGATCTTTCTGTAAAGGGTCCAGTTCTGTGTAGGGGTACACAGGGAGAAGGATTCCCCTGCTGCTGCAAAGCACTTCTCCTCACCTGACCTTCAAGTCAATCTGTGAAAATCTGGGTGTCTGCAGGAAGTTTAGGATGGAGTGGTTGCATATGTGACCTAAAAGAAAGTTCTGAAGTTGCTGAATTTCCTCTTTATAAATCTGATTTCTCTATACTAATTAATAAGATGTTTAAAATCAAAATAGTGGGTTCATATTACATAGAAAATTGCATGAGTTTGGGCTGTAAAAGCTAGAGTAATATTTTGCATTGTGATTTATTTTTTGCAGCAAAGACTTAATAAGAAGTGAACTAAGAGTCACCACTGAGGTTTTTAGTAGTAGGCCTAAAGTATGCAGCTAATATTGTATCTATGATCAGTACCTTCTGATAGCCTTCTTTTCAGGAAACACAGACAAATCTGTGCATATTTTAGGTTGCTTTTTCTCTTGATGGCACAGGAGACCTGCCAATGGAAGGCTCTGTCCCTGGTGTTTGAATGAAGTTAGGAATTCTCCAGTAAATGTGGTGATGGATGGGAACACATTCAATTCACATGAAGATCATGGGGAGGCAGCTCCATTTGGCCCATTTCAAACTCAGCAGCCAGTTCTGAACATTTCACAGCTCAATCATCATACACACTGCAAGAATTATTGTTACAGTCAACCTCTGGCACTGGGTAAAGAGCTCCCTGAAGCACAAACAGCAGATCTCCCCTGTCTGTCATGGGCTGGAACATCTCTCACCCAGAATTAACATATATTCACATGTTTTACCAGCAGTGAGGTAACAAGTCAGTGCAGAAGCAGGTGAAAATCCTTCACTCTGCACAGGAGCTTGACAAAGCAAGAACCTTGCTCAACAAGTGAACACTTCTAGGGTGGGTGATTGTTTGCCAAGCCAGCAGTGCTGCCCTGGCACCCGGTGCCCTCATCCAAGCTCCCTCCACCCCGTGAGGAGCAGCCAGATGCAGAAGTGAGAACCAAACTTTGCTTTTGCCAGTGTGAAGGGCAGAGTCCAACCACAGTGGCTTCCCTAATTTGAATGCTAACATATTTGCTGCAAGTGACCTTTGTGATATCTCATGGAATGCAAACAAGTGATAACACTGGCAGGGAGAGGGGGGCACTGAGACTGAGGAGGAAATGCATATTTTCCACATCACATCAGGCCAATTATCAGTTACTGTCCTTTGCAAAATCTTGTAACTATGCTTACAGCTCCAAGAGTGAAGCTGTTTAACCTTCACAGCAGTCAAATGGAAGTTTTGGGCCATGCAAAGGAGCTAAACCCAAATCCAAGCCTTCTTTTACAAGTACCAAGTCACACTTCAGGTTTTATGTGGTGCTTTCTACAGGGCAGCAGGAGAACAGCCAAGCTTGTAAAACTCTCAGAAAGGAATCCCAGTATGTCCTCACCTGTCTGGCAAAAGCAGTGCTGCAGTTCCTTATCAGTGGGGCACCAGTGATGCACTTAATTTTGGGACAGGTCCAGTGACTACTGAAGGTGAGTTATGGAGTGCACAGGCAGCAATGCCTTTGTGCTATTGATGATTCCTAGAAGGAGATTTTTTTTATGATGAACCAAAGGTTACAACCCTGTTTCTGGAATTGTTTTCCCTGTCTTTGAGTCACTGAGCCATGTTTTGCCTCACTGCAGTGTCAGCAAGCACAGTTCATGGAGCTGACCTGCACAACATTTTGTGTCATTATCTGGGTTTCTTTTTTGGTCCCTCCCTCTCTTTGACAGAAAACTGAGAGGGCAATATCTTCATGGATAAACTCTTGTCTGGCCACATCCCCTTCAGCTTCAGTGTGCAATATCCTCTCCTGGTTTGTGCTGTTTTACCTACCAGCATGGATCCATCACTGACACTGAACATGTTCCCACAGCTTCACAGAGATGGACACCTGAAAGATGATGTGCCCTCAGAGGTACTTTTATTAAATAGATTTTTCAGTCACATAAAGTAATTGAGATATTCAATGTCTGATAATTAAACAACTCATCAGGACATACCAAAGAAGAAAGTGCAGGTTCATTCTGATTATACAGGAGGCTTTCTTTTTGGTTTTCATCCAAATTTTGTAAAAATCTCCAAAAATTACATACCTTGCCAGATTTTAGTTCAGTAAGAGCTGCATTTTCAGAACCAGCCCCCCTCTCCTTTTTGGAACACCCAAGTGACAGTGTGGGGTCCCACAGATAACCTGCAAAGCACAACCCTGGATCATGCAAAGATCAAGGCTGCATCCCATGGAGCTGAGAGCTGCAGAGCAGAGAACACTCTTAGGAGAGCTTTCTCTCTCTCAGAGAGTAGCTTTGAAGTACTTAATTTAAAAGAAAGCAGAGAGTAGTTGATTAAAGGGGAATGTGGTATTAACAAAGGCATTATTTTTTGCTCCTGTAATACTTGTGTGTAAGCAAGGCACATGAAAGCCCCTGGAGAAAAAGACATGCAAAGTGCCCTACAGAATGAGGACTTGCCTTTTCAAGAAAATGGGATTGGGGAAAAAAGTCATTGCTTTGACACATCAGCTACCTGCCCAAGCTTTGTCAGGTGGTTGCAAGAAAAAAGAAACCAAACATTTCCAAGTGTGAAGTTATCATTTGTATCCACAGAGTTATCCAATCCCTTTCCTGCAGGACAGTTTGTTAGCATGAATCCAGAACAAAAGGGGTCTCAGAGCAGGTGCCCCAGAGGAGAGTTAACTCCTTGTTCTTTCCACACTGGGACCTTTGCTCCCACCAGTCCTTGCTCACACTGGGGGTTTCAGATTCCCAGCCCATCACTCCACTGTTAACAGCAGGACAGCTGCAAAGCAGGATGAAGTATTTCTCTAGGTAGTAACCAACAAGGAGAGGAACAATCTCTCCCTAATCTGTCTCATTTAAAAGCTGAAAAGAGGGAATCTAAATCCTCTTGCAAGGAGCAAAAACTCATGTTGGGAAGATGTTGCAATTTACTGCCATATTGGGCCAATCAGCAATCCAGAAGGGAATTACCAAGCAGCATGGTTGTCTTCATATCCCATCTCCTTTCATGGGGAAGGGAGAGAGAATTTTTTTGCACAAATTGAAAGTGGAAAAATGATGTTTTCCCACTGTAGAGCATTGGCCAAAGCCTGGAGTGACATAAATAAATACCATTAGAAAGCAGGGGAGGAGGGAAGGAAGAAAAGGAAAATTATACAAGCTCTACCCTTCTTGGGACATGGCATATAAAAAATGCCACTGGAGTTTACTGCACATTAAAAATGTCACTAATAGGTTGTTTTCTCTGGGACTGTGGAATATTAAACAAGCCAGAGGCTTTGAATGTTCATTTTGTTTCTTGGTCTGTCTGTTTTGCCTGACACACATTTTCCTACTATCCATGTACAACTGCTTTGTTGGCATCAGCCATCACACAAACTAAGTGCTGAAGAAAGTAATCCAAGTGGTACAAAATACTCTCTTCTTGAGAAGAGGGAGTAAAGTGCAAAATTTCTCTCAAGAATCTTGGAGACAGCTCTGCTAGCCCCCTCAACAGGGGCTGGTCTGGCTCTCACTGGAGGAAACAGAAACTCTCTGGTTACATACATGAGAAATGGTTTTTGCTGTAGAATAAATTTTGTCTACATTGGATAATTATACAAGGGCTCATTCCTTCCACTGCAGAAATAAGTGAAAGAAATTCTCTAATTTATCTTCATATCAGACCAGACAAGCACGATAATCCTGACAGTATTAAGATAGCACTTCAAGTTCTTGGGATAAAAATACACCAGAAGAAAAGTCAGCTATCCATACTTCTCCTGGGTTTAGACAGAAGATCTGTGAGCTATTACACATTCCACAGGTGCAGTAGTCTGCATCTCCAAACATCTTCTTTAATGCTCAGTTGATAATTAAAAGACTATCAAGACCCTGTAAGCCTGTGCTCAGAAATGTACAGACCATACTCAGAGAAAGGTAGCAGTCTCTGGTAGAGACTGGCAGCAGTAAATTCTCCCTCACAAGCTGGTTTCTGGCATGTATTTGTTGTCAAGTTTCTCTCACCTTTCTTTTTCTGGAGGTTTTTGTGACAGGGAAAGTAAAGGAAGTCTTTATTGCTGGCCAAAGCTCACATCTGTTTGCCAAGCACACTTCTCTCTGTGCTAATACACGTGTTTTTACCTTTAAAGCTGCAGGTTAGCAGACTTTACAAGTGTTACAAAATGACAGCTACTGGAAAAGAGCATTCCCAGGCAGCTCGTGAAGCTGTTTAGATCTGTCATGGCCATGATTCATTTGTATGAATTAAATCCTACTTTTGTTAATAAAAAAGGAGCAATAAGGAAATAGAGAATGAGTTTGCACTTTAGTAATCTGCCCCAGAAATTAGCTATTCTTGCTCTTCCACTTGACCTTGCTACTGGACCAAAGAGCAATGGTTTACTACTAAAACACTGCCACTTATCTCTCACTTAAATTTGCATATTTTAACTTAAGCTACAAGATCATGCTATGATTTTGGCTGCTAGGTTAAAGGATGTTTTTTAGGTAGGCACCAAGAAATAGGGACCAGGCTACCTCTCAGCTCTTGTTTCTAACCTGGCCCCAAAGCAAAGGATTCAAACACGAGGAGAAGCATCACCACCCCCTGAACATCCTGGGCATGGCACAGCCAGCCCTGAGCTGTGTCTGTGTGTGAGAACAGGGAAACACTGCTGTGTCCTGAAAGCCTCTGCCCTTGAATACAAGAACACTCTGCTCCTCCTTTGCTCCAGAGTTAACAGAGACATGCCTGTGGGATGACTTCCCCCCTATTTACATATTTCTGCTCTGTCCTGTATTAGTCAGTGTTTCTGTCTGCAGCCTGTAACCTTTGGTCAGGTCTGGGATCTGCCTGGACTTTCTACAGTGGTGCTGGAGGACAGATTCCTCCTGCAGTTCAAAATACCATGGGGAGGAGCAGGGTTAGGGTTTTCTCCCTGAGGCCCATGCTCCTGTTTCACTGAGAAGTAGCTGAAATATCTCACATAAAACCAAAATTCACAACAATGAAAAGCTGCTTTGTCTTTTATAAGAGCAGGGGCTCTATAGAAGCATTTCACAGCCCCAAAAGTTTTCAAAAGAAGAATATTGGAGGATTTGGATCCATAGCAAAAAACAAACCTCATCCAAACATGCCCACTGACTGTGGCTGGCATGGGACTGGACCCATGTGTGAAATGTAAGCAAAATATCCTGAGTCCTTCCCAATATAGTAGATTACAGCAAGAGTGTTTTTAATATATTAAAAAACAGGGCTATAACAAAAGGGCATGGCTATGTCCAGGGCCTTCCTTTCCCCTCTCCAAACACTCAGGGAAAAAGGCAAAGAGACTGTTCTCACACACATACATCACCTCTTCAGCAAACACATCCACAAATTTGTTTCCCCAGCATAAAACTAAAACAAGCAGAGAAATATTTTTCTTCCAATGTTTGCTTTCTATTTATTTTCTGTTGCTACCTTTGTGCCTGCAGGAAGGTCAATGTCCTGGGCCCCAGGCCCCACTGGTTCTGCATCTGCTGCCTCTCAAACCCCAGAGGATGGCACTGGAGCAGCTCCCCCTTTGCAGCTGGCAGGCACAGGACTAGCCCACAACTGGGGTGAACAGGCAGAATGCTGGGAATATAAACAGGGGTTCCCAGTGGGACAGGGATTAGAGCTGGGATTAGGCATATCACGTCAGCTGTGCTTTCAGTAGATTGTTAAGGAATTGGAGCCTTCAGTTTCCTCTTTAAGTGTTGTGATATTATTATTATTATTATTCCAAGTTTCTTTATTGTTATTTTTGTTTCCCTGTCGTCTTCTTCACTGTTCACATAAAGCAAAATTCTGAAAGGTCGCTGGCAGATTCACATTCATTTTTGAAGGTGAGCAAATAGCTGCAGGGATTTATTCACCCAATTTCAAGCAGAAAAAATATAAAATCAACTTACTGGGGGGAAAATACCCAAACCTAACTGCACATATCTAACCAGGGCACCCTCACAGTGCTGTCAATCAGAACTTTGCTGTTGTTTCCTCGCTGCTTGGGAGCATCACTCTGTGTTAACAAACAACCTCTTCCTGCAAAGATCAAGGACTTTAAATTTTGGCACATGCTGGGCACTATAAGAACCATAAATAACAACTTATTGAATGAACCTCACTTCACTAGGCATGACTTTCCCAGACTTGTATAATGTGTGAAATCATTTATTGCTGGAAGACCCATGAAACAAGCAGCCACAAAAGCCCATTGCATCTTATTGTTTGAAGCCTAAACCTCAACATCATTTATTTCTAAGCTAGTTTTTGGGTACATACAAAAATCAAAACCCTGTAAAATCCTTTTAATTTCCTGCTCTCATTCTTTGGGCACAGAGTGGACCTGTGAGATATTTCACTTCTCTTTTTTTTCACATTACTGGTAAACTCCAGTTTCAGCCAGGATGCCCATAAACCAAACTCATGTCAGACAAGGCAAAGGTTCCAAGAAGACAGTTACTAGCTCAAAGCCAGAGTGTTTCATTTTAGACTTCATCCCTATTTAAACCAGGAAAAATCTCAGTAAGTATTGAATTTAAATCCACTGTCACTTTCTCCAGGCTCTTGTCAAAGGAGTCATTATTAGTTTCTGGCTGACAGTACCTTCTAGATCTCCATGCTGAGAGGGACCACACTGCATGAAGCAGAGCTGCTGCACACACAGAGCAGGAAGTGGTCTCCATCCCAGAGTGTTTGGGATCCCAGACAGGGCAGAAAAAAGGTAAGAAAGAGGTGCTATGTTTCCAGCATATGACACTCAGCAGGTCAGAGGGTTCAGAAGGACAGCTCAGGATCCACAAGTCTGCATGCAGAACCTTATCTACCACATCAGATTTTGTCATCCTCTTATCAAATCAAACAAGTATATATGTGCAAGAAAGGGCACATGTGGATATAGTAAAGCAAATGAACATAAGCCCTTCTTGTAAGAAGGGTTCTGTCCCTTCTTACAGGAGCAACCACAAAACCTCCCAAGCCCCTCAGATCCATCCGAATCCTCTTTTTTCTCCTCTGTTATGGCCCTTATCCCACAGCCCCCTCTCACACAGAAACAACAGCTCACTGGAGAACAGTTTCTGCAGGAGAGCACAATGTAGGGGGTATGTGTTTACCAAAAGGGATCTTTATAATTTCTGGTTCCTGTTGGTCCTGGTGCCCTATTTCTGTGTGCCAAAAGGTGAGCAGCACACTGCCTGTAAGCAGAACTCTTGTTCCATGCTCCAAGGCCTGTGGGGCTAGGCAGCTACCAAGAGAAAGATAATAGCATAGGCAAGCCTGAACTTCCAGCCAGGGCTGCAATGGGTATAAAACCCTAGCTGCCTGATAAAGTCCTGGGTTACCAGAGGCCCCCAGTATCAGCAACCCTGAGCCTGTCAAAGTAGGTTTAATTGTTGATTTTCTCTGCACAGTGCCCATTATATGACATTGGCTAGGCCAGCTGTCCCAGGGAAATGCTCCAGGCTGCTGTTTGTCTCATCCCTCATGGCTGAGGATCCTTCCCACAGCAAGCCATCCCTGCAGGACTGTGGTCCACACAACACTACAGAGGAGCAACTGGGAACTCCAAAGCAGAGCAATAGTTGGCAGCAGCACAGCAGAGCCCTGACTTTTGCTGCACCATTTCTGTGAGTTTCCACTCAGATCACTGTGCCATTGGAAGGAAAGCAGATCTGTGTCAATCTGAATTACAGTCAGACTTGTGGGTGCTGAAAGAATGGTAAAACAGAAACAGACAGAATGAGGTGAGCAAACATGCTGTAGGAAAAGTCAGAATACCAACAGTATTTCTAAAGCTACCTGCTCCAATATTCATGGTGTGATTCATATATCTACTAAAGTACTGCAGAAACCCTGGACTAGTTACACAGCTCTCATCATGGGTTTATGTGATGTTAAGTCATCCCAAATGGTCATTCAAACCCAGGGTTACTGACAAGAGAAGGGATGAAATAAAATGTTCCTGTTGTTCTAGACACAAGACTGATAAGGAAGTAACTTTATAACCTAAGAAGGGTCTGCAGCTTTAAGAAATTCTCCCCTAAAGGTTGTAAAGCTTTTACTATGTAAAGTATTTTTGCTATTATATACACTGGCGGCCACTAAGTGCAGCTATTGTTTCTGGCCTTCATTCAGAGGAGGTCAGGACTGATAAAATGTTTAGCAGAGTTTGTTTGGGTAGATCCATCTGTGTTTTTAACCTCCCATACAGCCTCTGGTGTCCTTTTAAAAGATGCAGGATGTTCCTGAGTCTAATAAGTGACAGGCTTTACTTTTATTTGCCATTTTTTATTATCATGCCACAGAAAAGAATGTCTTCTTTACATTACCCACACTTTTCTGTATGGATTACACAAGCATCTAAAAAATAGGATGTTTCTTTGCTGTGGAGCAGGGGTGCAGCTTACACAGACCTCCCATTTTCTTGAGAAAGGCCATGAGGAGATGTGGCCTGTTGCTCTCACTCCTTACACCTTTGGCTGTTTTCATGCTTCAGAGGAACATAGAGGGGAAATTGCAAAGCAAAAGTGTGTTGAAAGATTCTAGCAAGAAGCCCAAGAAGGAGCTTCCAAAAGGAAATGTTTTCAGGTCATGTGAGCACCAGGAAAAATATCCTAAACAGTTGGGAAGGACTGTGATAGTTTAACACTCCCACTGGACGGGTTTGGTAGGGCAGGAATTGAAACAGCCCCAACATAAAGTCTCAGTATTGCACAGAGCAAATCAGGGGAGCTCTCAGCACCCCACTCCCCTGCCTGCCTGCACTGCATGAGCACAAGGTGAAGCACCTCAGTGACAACCTCTGCTACTCTTTCTGAGTGCTCTGTGAAACCTGAAAGAAACACAGCTGGCACTACACTGTGTCAAAATGCTGTGCAAACATTTGCTGACTGTGAAGAGGGTGAGAAGTTGTATCACCATTTTACAGGTGGGAAAGTAAGACAGAACACCCACGTATGTAAAAAGACATTTAAATCCTCCAGTGAGAGGATCCCCATGTCTGAAAACCAAAATCCTCCAGTGAGAGGATCCCCATGTGTGAAAACCAAAATCCTCCAGAATCCTCCAGTGAGAGGATCCCCATGTGTGAAGACCAAAATCCTCCAGTGAGAGGATCCCCGTGTGTGAAAACCAAAATCCTCCAAAATCCTCCAGTGAGAGGATCCCCATGTGTGAAAACCAAAATCCTCCAGCGAGAGGATACCCGTGTGTGAAAACCAAAATCCTCCAGCGAGAGGATCCCCGTGTCTGAAAACCAAAATCCTCCAGGGAGAGGATCCCCATGTGTGAAAACCAAAATCCTCCAGCGAGAGGATCCCCATGTCTGCAAACCATTCTGTACATTGCCTAAAGCCTTCTGCATCCAGAGACAGCTTCAGGTGGCCGCAGCACTCACCTGAGCTTGTCAGCCACGAAGATGACGCGGCGCTCGAGCAGGAGCGAGGCGAAGATGCGGATGATCTGCCGCACGCTCAGGCACTTGAAGAGGCACTCGAAGTCCACGTGCTCCAGGCGGGAGTCCATGGGCCTGCGCAGCTCGATGACCTGCACACACCAACACACAGAGGGGTCAAGATCACTGCGTGAGGCTGGCAGAGCAGGAGCCCACCCTGGCCCTGCAGCACTGCCCCGTGCCTGCCTGCTGAGGGGACACACAGTGACCCCAGCCCCTCGTGCAGACTGAGGCTGTGGGCACAGAAAAACGGTGCATTGCACAATTCCTGTCATGCCATTCTTCCCAGAATACAGCTTGTGCACTGTCTGATGTCATCTCCAAGGGAAGCATAATTCCCCCTTTCAAATATTCTGTAAGAGATGCAAAGCTTGGCTGAGTTGAGAGTATGAAGCAATCAAACACTGGAGATAGAAGCTTACAGGGTTGAAACAGCCATGGGTTCTAAGCTTGACTAACAATTCATATTAACATCTAGATAGGAGCCTGGGATTCAACTAAAAGGCCAGGAAGACTTTAAACCCAATTTATTTAATTTTCATTCTTCTGTGATGTGTAATTCACTAGAAAATGTTAAAATCTTTCTCTTTTCATATAAAGATACATATATATATATACTTAACTGGGGAGTCAGGACAAGGTCTTAGATGGTGAGTTGTGACATCCCTTTACAGTCTAATTTTCATACTTCATCCATGACCTCTGGCCCTCTCCTTCCTTTTCTCAAATGCCTTTTCCTTGATTCCTTTATTATATCTTCCTTTTACTCTGCAATTGACATGTTCAGATGTGGAACTTGAAGGCAGAGGATAGAAAAAAGAAGAGGGAAAAATAACGTGAAGAAGAGAGTAACAGAAGGAGAAAAATATGAAGCACAAGACAGCAAATGATGGACTATTGAGGAATTTGAAGAAACAGAAGGGAAAGGGAAGAAGTTGGCCAACTTGAAGCTGAGTTGAAATCTCTGAATATATATTAACAGGAACATGCATGCATCTTCTTCCCACATGTCCAAAAATCACCATCACTTTATTGCTTTAGACTAGTTTTATGTTTTCATGCACATGACATCACATTTCACAAGCAGACTGGATCAGGTTTTAAACTGCAGTAGCCCTTAAAAAATTCCTCACAAACACTGTTTTAAGGATATGCTCAAGATCACAGGATACTGTAAACAAAATAAGTTCATATCAGTTTAGTTGTGATATTTTTTGTGATCTTCAACACACAACTGTAAAAAGAAAACCACTCTTAAAACAGCACGTATCAAATCAAATAGATTTGATTTTTTAAAGCCTGAAATACAGCAGCAGTATGATATATAGACACCCATCACTCAGCTGCTGCCCCAAACAGCAGTAAGAAACAAACTGGAGTGACTGTACCAGGAATGGCTCCTTGGAAATGCTGCCTAACTCCTCCTCACAATCAGCAAAGGTGCCCACTTCCATTCCTTAGCACTGGGATTTCAAGCTCCAATCAAGTGCATGTGCCAAATCATGAGGGGCTGATTCTACTGCAAACCTGCCAACACGGAAACCTTGCTGCAGGGTAGGATGCAATGCAAGTTATGGCAGCTTTTACAAATACCAGGGATGTTTTCTGCTGCCTGGCAAAGCCTGCTGCCTCAGTCTGCTCATCACAAAGAAATACACTGTCTGCTTCCCAATTAATCACCATCTTTGTTTAGGCAAGAGGAGCCACAATGGAAGGACAAGATTCTGTTCCTAATTAAGCCAGTGCATTCCATTTAAATAACAAGTTTGTACTAGCACAACAGAGAGCAAAGCTCAGCCAGAAGAGAGTTGTTTGTTTGTTGGATTTATCTCAATATTTTTCTTTGGGAGAGTTCAGAAGCTTGAGCAGAGGATAGAGAAGTTGCAGATCATGGCTCCCAGTTACAAAAAAGCATTGTCAGCTCTTTTCCCTCTTATGCCAATCAGCCTTTCAGATGTTGCCTCTCCAGAAGAAAATGCATGTGATTTTAAAATGCCTTGCAAGTCACTTACACAAGGAACCCTTTACATTTCATACCATAGAGGCCCACTCCACTGAAGTCAGTGGCATTACATTCAGAGAAAATATTATTTAAAGCAAAAATAACAAAGGCACCGTAAAACTAACCCCAAGGAATGTAAAATAATCCTAAAGGGGAGTTTTTTCTCTTTGCTTTCATTAATTGGGAAAAATTCTATTCCTGTCTTCAGTAATGTATGCCCCATATATGCTTGACCATCTGAGTGGGGCTACTCTATTCTTACATAGGGACATGCAGAGAACAGAATTGGGCATGGTGAATGGCTGGCCAGCCCCAAGTTGCAAAAGGCTTTTTAATCAATACTGCCATTTTCCAGTCAGGCACATGTTGTCTAATGCTAGGCTTCTAGCTACTTGAGTCAAGAATAAAAAGAAATGGCATCTATTATATGTGTGCACACACACAAAAAGGTTTTACATGACCTGCTTTCCTTTGAGAGCCAGTTAAAAGGTATTTATTACCAAAGAGAGACATTTAAATGCTGCTGGTCACTCCTACCATGGCCAGGACCAGCAGTAACAAGGTTTGAAATAAGAAGCAGCTGCTGAAGTGCTCAGGTACAGTCAGCATGAGAAACTTCACCCTTGCCTGTTACCACTGTGATAAAGCCCAACAATGCTGCAGTCTCTGAACTGCACTAGGCCAGGCACACTGGGACATTTGTGTTGGCTGATTTTCTTACACACAACTTATTAATAAACATAAAATAATAAATATATAACCATAAATTGGCTTATAATCATCAATGAGAAGTAGCATTAGCATGTCCACAGTGGTGCAGCTCACGCTCTGCTCATTTTGAGGGTTTGCAACCCCACAGCCCTGCAGGATCTGTTTGTTATCTCCTGTTTTTCTTTTGCTGTTTTCATACTGGAGTGGTAAAGGGTAAGGTTTTGACTTTTAATGTTTGCAGTTGCTTTTTACCTCATTTCCAGCTCCAGGCAGGAAGGTTTTGACTTTGATTGTCTTTCCAGGTGCAGGAAAAGGAGATTCCATCAGACTTCTCATAAATGGATAAACCAGGGCAGCAGATATTCCCCTTCTCCTTTCAACCTCATCCAGGATCTGGTCCATTAGTAAGACATAAGTGAGAGAGAGACAGAACATATCAGCATCACATAGACTTTTGAAGCATCCTTTGACCCACGTGTGCTTAAACACATGGCAGATCTAAGTTTATGTCTCCCCTGCCATGTATTTCTTCATTACCATCAAGCCATGTTTTCTGGCTACAAAATGAAGCCTATTTGTGAATGTAATTAACACAGAGGCAAGGAAGAATTAACAAATCTGGAAAACAGGAAGAAAACTCAACATGACTAAAGGGATCTAAATATTGTTGGGATTATGCCTGAAAAACAGGGCGAGCTGACGGAGAGAAAGATGAAGACAAATCCCATGATCCCAGCCCAGGTCAGCTCATGCCTCAGTGGTACATCTTGAAATTTATATCAAGGAAAAACTTCCTTCTGCACTGAGCATCTCTTCCATTTCAACTGAGAGGGCAGGAAAAAGTCAGAGTAGCAAAGAAAGCAATGCTGCCACTATGACAGCAGGACAGAGCACCAGTGGCTGTCAGGTCAGAGTCTGTGCTGAGCTGGAGACCATGAGCTGCCCCTGAAGCACACCAAGCCATTCACACTGGTGCCTGCATTAAGGTCATTTTCTCTTGATGAAACAGCAGGCAATCTAGTCTTGAAACAGCAGATGGAAATTCTTAAAGATAAAGGAGACTATTATTTTCTTCTTTGGTCACATGGGGCAACAAAAATTAGATCACAGCTAAGTTTTCCCACATTAGACTGAGCATATAGATGATAAAGCTAAAGAAGACAAAAAGCAAGGTTCAAAGCAGTTAGTGGTTTGACCTGCAATGGTGATCTTTTAACCACCACTCCAGAGCAAAAGGCTATACAAGAGTTAGTGGGCCTGAGCCAGGCCTTTTCTCTTGTTTCTCTTGGAAATGATTTTCACTGAAGCAGAACATTAAAAGACACTTAATCACAAGCTGGTGACCTGTAAGGAGAGCTGGTGACACCAAATGCCAGCAGAGGCATTCACTGGTGCATAGCTTCCCCTTCCTCCCTGTGACATAATGAAGGCCTAACTAAAGCAGAGCTGGCCCTGTGCACATAACTTGCATTCCAGTCCTTGGAAGTGGCAGATAACCATAAAGGAGGCCATGGATTTCACTCTTGATGTAATTTGCAGCACAGCCATCCTCAGCAAACAAAACCAGCTGCCCAAGTGGGAAGCAGCAAGGAAGCAGGGCTGTGCCCCAGGTCCCTTGCTGCTCCTGCACACTGCCAGCATTCCGTTGTGTTCCTGCAGCCACAGGGCTGGCTATTTGATGATTTTGTGGCTGGAATTGGGGTCATGTGTGTGTCATATGCCTGGCTCCAAGGACCTTCACAACGCAAGTAAAAGGAGCATTTAAACCAAATAAAAGTTGAACAGAGATCCCAGGAGATAAAATGGTCAGAAACATCTGTTGAAACCGTGACCAAATGAACTGGCTGGAAGTTAAAATATCTGTGGTTAAGTCTGTCTCAGCAATAGGTATTAGAACAGTGAGTGAGCAGGAAAGGCTTTGGGGAAGACAAAGTTAATGAAAGTTATCAGAAATAGGATGAGAAACATTTTAAACCAGAGGAATATTTTTGCTTTTGTGATAAATAATATCCAAGCTTTAATATCCCACGGTCTTTCATCATTCACAGTGTAAGGTAGACACAGCTATTCATTGTATTGAGGGCCAGTTGTCTGACCTTATACCTCAGTTGCAGTGATACTTGGTTGTAAGGAGGATACTTAATTTTTTTTTCCTTCTCCCAAGTGTTCCTTTGTAAAATAGAGCACTATGGAAATTAGATTAAAACATAGTAGCAAACAAAGAGCCTCATGAGTTCTGTCCCCACCACGAGTGTGGTGAGCTGGGTGATCCTCCCAGAACAATGCATTCCATTTCACTCACAGGTATCTGTGTTTAGATACATATTATGTCTAAGAGACACTGTTATAAACCCTTGATTTCAGAGCTTTACGAAAGATGTCAGAAGCAAAATTGCAATTAACTACTTGCAACCCAACTGTTGTTCTTCACACAAGGCTTGTGTTAAAGTTTTATCGAGAAGAACTTGAAACCTGCTTTAAAGATAATATTCTGTATGAATTAGATTATATGAACAATATAAATGCTATGATTTTATTTAACATCAATGATTTACATTCTCTTTTCAACTTTATTCCTATGAAAATTAGCAAAATCTGTGAAAGTTCTGAGAGATTTCCCATATCTGAAGTGAAAACCTCTGGCAAATTAAAACATAATCAATTAATATTGGGCCAATCAAAAGATCATCTGTGCTTTTCCGAGACTCCTAGGGTGGAAAAAAAAAGCATCACTAGTTTTAAGTGTATAGAATTCATATATCAAGTAATCTTTTTTCTCAACCTCATCATTCCACAGGGTGTTGGAGTAGAAGTGGTACTGGCCCATCATCCAAACTATGGATGCCAAGAATTACAGCTCAGCACAGAATGGCTGTAGAAAACAATGGAAAAAACTTTGGTCAGCCAGATCATACAGACACCCAGATGTTTTCTCAATCAATTTCTACCTCAGTCACAGAAGTAATAAGACATTCTTTGATGAACCAAATAATAGGGATGGAATATCCAAAACAGCAACTGTAAAAGAGTTATCTCCCATCAAAGGAAGGAATTCTTCCAGCCTGGCTCATCACTGCAGATGTGCCTCAGTAAACAATCAAATTAAAAAGCAATATTAAAAACTATCTCCTTACCTTAGAAAATAAGTCAAAGCACCCCAGGCGGCTGATGACACAGTAAACTTCAGGCAGGCGTGGGCCTTTTCCATTGGGCTGATAACAGCAAGGAGGAGATGGGAATTACATATTTATGTGGAGCTATGAGGAAATACACTTCTCTCTCTGACCACACAGCTGGCCATCATGTGACATCTCTCACTATTTGCTTCTCCAACAAATAGCTCCTCTTGGAAAAGCATCATATTTCTTCCATAAGGCAGGAAACCAAAAGGCACAGATAGAGCTTATCCCCTTTGGAAATAACAGCATGTTGGAGCTGCCTCTCAGCATTGCTCCAGCCTGCAGCCATAAAAGCACATGGAACCAGGGCTGGAACTCATGCCTCTGCTAGCTCTGTCCCCTGCTCCTGCTGCAGCAAAAGGAGTGGAGCCACCCTGGGGCCCTGTGCTGCAAGAGGAGAACTGTGACACCAAGGGAGGCCATGATGGCCTTAGGTCTCCACTCCCTCACTCCATGGGGTTCAAAGAGAGCTCAACCTACAGAAAGGGAGCTCAACCTACAGAAAGGGAGCTCAACAAAGGCAGGCTGCATGAGTAAACCATTAACTTCTTCAGACCCACTCATGATTAACATGAAACTCACATAACTTAAACTGTGGCAAGTATGAATCAATGATACACATCCCTCTCACCCCCTCCCAACAGAAACTGTGAAGACCATCCTCTATAACCATCCTATATAAGATTAATCCTGGAGAAGCAAATGGTATTTCCTCAGCATACTGGACTCTGCTACTCTGCCTATTCCACTTATCTTTGTCTCTTCATTGGACTCAACTGGTACTCAACTTCCCTGTGGAGTGTTTGAAATTCACATGCCACAGAGATGACAGTCAAGAGAAACTGAGGGGTAGCTGTGCCTTTTAAACCTGAATATTGCACTCTAGACTTGGACAGTCAGCAGGTGCCTGCCTCTTATAATAAAGACCACAAAAAAATACCAAAGCTAAGTGAATACAGATGAGTCTATTTCTGGATCCAAACCTGCTCACTACACGTCACATCTCTGAAAAAGCAGAGGCCTTTTTTGTCCATATTAGGTATAAAATCCTTTCTGAAGGCACTGAGTGATTATATCAAGCATGTGGGATTTTGGTTAAAATCATTGTGTCAAATCTGCAGGAATGCCGAAGCCATGCCAGGAGCCTTGGACAGCTCCCAGCCAAGAGCTGTCTCACTGAGTGCCAGTAAAAACATCACATTCCTGGGTCATCTATAAGACCAGAAACAATAACTGCTTAGCATTTACTCCAAGTTTCTCCTTTATGAAATATCATTGCTTTCAAATGTCTTAAAGGCTACATGTCTGTGGGAGCTGGGATTCTTCCCTTCCTGCTCTCACTGTGTAGGACATCCTTTTTTGTTATTTCAGAGACCTTTTCCTGCAAACAGCACAGCCTCACAGATGCACACACATCAGCTGTAAGAGCAGCAAGCAAAAGCCTTGAGCAGAGCCATTCTGAGGGGCAGAACTTCTCAAATGTATAGCACTGGCAACCCTTCACATAACCTCCCCTCTCAGCCATCAGTTTACACCTCACTTTAGACTGATCTAAAACACCCCCTGTGTTTTAGTTTGCTTCTTTCCAGGCAAGAACATCCTATGGGACATGACACTCCTGCCTGGACTCCTCCCTCATCACTAGGGGACACTCGGGTCTGCCCATCAGTGTAACCTCCTCTCTTCCCAAAAGGGAGCTCTCCCAAGCTCTACAAGGTGGCTACACAGTCTTGGAGTCATCTCCTCTATCCAAGACTTGCTCCTGCACACAAAGAATAGGTCCAGATCAGGAAAGCAAAATGAGAGGCACCAGAGTGACTCTGCCTTTGTGCTCCTGAAAGAAGAGAGATGGAGGGGATGATGTTTTGGGTTTGATTTGCTTTCAGATTGTTTTTGTGGAACCCAGAATACTTTCAGCCTTAGTCCAGTATCACAAAATTAAAGTTCTAATGAGTTTTGATGATAAGAAGACAGTTTCCCAAATAATGAACATAAACTGACAAGAACTTGGCTGAGATGGAGAAGCCAAGCTCTGCATCTGGGCTGGTCCACACCTGGCTCAGGACAATCTTTTTTATAGTGAGTTTAGTCTGAATATTACTGACTAAAGCCCACTCCAAAATCTTTGGCAGGAGAAACAAGAGGCTTTTGCTACAAAAACTGAGCTTGCCATTTTTCTCTTTCAAATCCCACCTCCCTGTCCATGGGCTTGGATTCTATGGAACCTTCAGAGATCTCCTCTCAGTCTGCCACAACACTGAGCTGTGTGAGGGAAGTGGCCTTTGCAGAACACATGCACTAGCCAGCATACCCAGAAACAGAGATATTCCTTAGTGGTGCCAGGAATCAGAACAATTCCAACACTGGGAGGCTAAAATCAGTTTCTATGGAGGCTCTTGATTCCTTGTTAGGGCCAATCCAAATTGTGACCATGAGAAAACTGTGGGTGTTGCAAATCTAAAAGCACTTCTTAAAGACTTCTTGTTCTGTAAAACATGAACTTTGGGTGCCAGAGCACACAGTGTACACAGGGCTGTCAAACTGCTTGGGCAAGGGCAGGATGGAAGGGAGCAAAGAGAAAAAAGGGTTTTCCAATGAGTTTTTTGCAGCTCCATAAACAGTCTGCATCCACAAAAGTTGCTTTCACACTGTAATGAATGCCCTTCTGCCCCCAGCAAATGCAGGATGTCAGGTTAGTCCCACCTAACAACTGCTTTCTGTGTTTTCAGGTACACACTTCACATTCAGGCATCTGCTCCTCCATGGACTCCTGGGGCTGGCTTGTCTTAGCCTAGAAAAGTGGTGGAGGATCGAATTTTATGTCAGAGGGAAGGGAGGTGTAGGATGAAAGAGCCCCTGCAAGGGTGCCCAAATCATCTCTGCAGCTGACACGTGCACTCACTAGAAAAGCAGTTGCAGAATTGCCTTGGAGGTATCAAGATGTAACTGGAAAATTTCATGCTATCTATGGAAATGCAGATTGTCTGCTGTGGGACAATAGGTTACATTCCATTCTAATCCTGTTCCAAAATGAAACAAAACAATATAAATACATTTAAAGGGGATACTGTACAGGATTTGTAGAACAAACAAAACATAATTGTCACTGTATCCCTTGAGGTAGTTTTGGCACACAGATCCCAGAAAAGGTCTGGAAGAATCTGAGATCTGAAGGAAAAAAAGTGGAAAAGTTTGTTCATATCACAACACGCCAGAGGAGAGCAAGGCTGACAAAACACAATTGTTTCCTAAATGCAGGAATCTGCACACCAGATCCTGCAGAAGAGCAGCCAGCCATCCTCACAGATCAGCCAGCCATGGAGCTTTTGCCAATGAGGCTGCCAAATGCACCAGAAGGTGTGAGACACCTCTTGCTGGGTATTACAAGAGCATCCCTCACCAGGACAGCTGAGGAACATTTTCTATGGAATTAGCTTCACAGCAGTTGGCTTGGCTTAAAGTGGAGCAGTTTATAAGAATTTTAGAGGGGTTTTATGGCACACACTAGTGAGGCTGTCCCACCATGCACCAACCTTTGCAGGGGACATGAAATTGTTACACTTCACGAGCACAGCCAAACCCTATGGAAAAGGACTTCAGGTAACCACCCCATTTCTTCCAGCAGGACAGGAGGAGGTTGCAGCACCCAAATAAAATAAGATCTCTGCTACTTTTGCCTTTTCCACAGGTAGAGGAAATACTGAGATGTTTTTCTCTGCAGCTTCCAAAATCCCCTCTCTTTCCAAGCCCCAGTTTTGCTCTCAGAAGGGCATGGCTGGATTTGCCATGCAAAGGGCAAGGCTGGTGAAGTGCACTGGCATCACTCCTTCCTTTCCTTAGCTGAGGAGGCTGTGCCAGTGGGATGAGACATGTCAGCTTCTCTATGCCAGGGTTTGGAATCCAGAATAAGCAACCTGAATTAAGTGATCACCCAAGGTGGCAGCAGCAGATGTGCTTTATAACTGGCTTTATAATTATTAGATAGATTTAACAAGCACTACTTATTTTCCCTTTTTCTTTTTGCTATTTATTGCTTTTTGCCTTATCCAGTGGAGGATAAAAAAATCTCCAATGGAGGATAAAAATCTCAAATGCTGTCTCAAAACACCATTATATAAAAGTGTGTGCACTATTGATTTAATTCTGTTCCTGGTATTTCCTAATGTACTCAGCCATCTTTTGCACCAGCTGAAAGTCAGTGTTCTATTTTTATGTTGTCCTTAATGTAGGGTGAATTTCACTAAGCTTTAAATGAGTTTTAAAAGCCTATGTTGATGTTTCATTGAAAAACTGATTCAACATTCCTGTGTATAAATCTCTTTTGTTGTCACTGGTTATTTCAGTCTCAGCATGGTTCAGGACCAACCATTTGGCATTTCACAGAGGCAAGCTCTGTGCATGATTACAAATTTACTGACATTCTCAGAAAGATAAGAGTCTTAAACCTGGTAGAGTGAAAACATTCCATAATTTAATTCTAATCAACATTTTCTGAGGTCTTTTTTTTGTTTTGTTTTTTTTTTTAAAAATAAGACCTTATTATCTATTTAAATGACAAATCATTTTTAAAAATTGAATTGTACTGCTGCCCTACATCTTGTTATGCTTATTTACACCAGCAAGGATGAATTCTAGGTGCTTTCCATGTTCATCCCTGAGTTACCCCCTGACCAGCCCTAGATTTGCTGCAGCACAAGCCTTCAGTGACATTTCCTGCCCACACATCAACCTTGTGGCTCACTGTGACACACTGTTTTATACAGAGTGAGTCCCTGTGATGCTACCTATGGCAAACATCACCCCCAGAACTGATAAACAAGTTTTCTCTTATGTTAACTTAATGAAACTTCTTACAAAGAGAGGAACCACACACAGCAAAACCTCCCAGACAGAGCATCTGCTGTCTGCACACCAGGGGCTCTGCCATGGACAGAGAGCAGGGGAAGAGCAGGGTCAGGCACAAGCAGCAGTGCAGGACAGAGGATGCTGTGCCAGTGACAGGGAGCTGCTCTGCTGGAAGCTACTGAAGGCAGGTGTTCCCTGCCTGAAAAGGTGGGAAATCATGCCAGAAAGGGAAGGAAGGGGGAAGTGCCAGGGTGCCTTACTCTTAGAGGGGGGGACCTATTTACAAACTGCTGCAGACATTCATTTGGCACATAGAGTCAGCCAAAGGCTCCTGCAGCATCCAATATCCATATAAGCTCCCCAACCCAGTGTGGGCAAGAGCCATGAGAACATGACAGGAGCCGTGGCTCCCACCCAGTCACTCACAAACAGTTCCAAACCTATCCAAGAGGTGCAAGGCCAGTGCAGAGACAACCAACTGCTTTCTGCTTTGCTGCCATCCCATTGGGTGTGCAGGATGGACACCAGAATCTCTGTTTGCATTGTGCTCCACCTCCCTTAACACTCTGCAAGCCTCTGTGCAGACTCCTCCCCCTCAATACACACACGCTGCTGTGCTCCCAATTTATCAAGTGTCCAGGGATTTTCCAGGTGATGAGACAACACTGTTTGCAGGCTCCCTACCTCACCTGTTGACAACCCCTGGTCATGAGGACTGAAAATTGTGCGAGATACCAGACTTCCCACTGCTGGCACCAGCCTGTTGCATGGCTCTGAGCTGCAGACTGATGACACAGTGCTGCCAGAGTCATTTGAGATGTAAGCAGCTGCCTAAGAGATAAACACTACTCACAAATGTTTAGAAATACCAGCTTTGCCTTTGTTTCCAGTGTTGTAGTATTTCTGATTGTGCTTGAAAGTACATAACAAAGAATTTATGAAGTAAGTGCTTACACAAGAAACTTTCCACATTCTCAGAAATTCCCTACAAACCTTGGGATCTGATTGAAACATCCATTACAAATTCTTGTTCTAACTTCATCTCTTTACATTTCCAAATTTCAGAGTGAGAAAACCCTGTTTCCTTTAAAACCCATGAGAGACACCCTCAGTTCAGACTGTAGTTCTGAGATCCTTTCCAAGAGAATTCTGCCCTTTGAAGTGAGGGTGATGTACTCACCAGCAGCCTCCTGCAGTACCCGAACCGCCGGCTCCCATCCTCCCCAGTCAGCATGAAAGAGAAGGTCTCACTAGGAGAAAGGCAATTGCCCATTGTAGAGATTATATCACAACTACAGCATGGCTACAAGGTAGATCACTTAGCAAGGGACACTCATCAAGTGAGAGATGCTACCCACTGCAAGTATGTTGAGACATACTCTGTGGAAAAATTCTGGCAGCAGTGTGGTTAAGGACAACCCAGCTGTGTTATCAGAAGAGATGGGTGCTGAGAGTCAGTAACTGCAGAAGAAATATGAGAATCAGATTTTGAGGGCAGTATTCCAGTGCTCCTTTACCTTCAGCTTGATCCTATCTTTGGACTGAGGTCTAAGGTTCTTAAAGGGAGAACCTTAGATATTCTCTGAGAGTAGAGAAATCATTTTCTAATCCAGAAACAACACAGGTTTCCAAAATCCAACTCATTTTATGTCTCTGCCTAGGATAAATACCATTTGTGACAGACCAGTAAAACAACAGTTTAGGGCTGTAATAACAGCACAGGTAAAAGGGATGGGTCTGTGAATCTGTGCCTGGGCTGTGAAACATTCCTGACTGCTTTGCAAGTTTTAAATGGCATTATATAAAACAATTCCTGGTGCTGAAATGCCAGGGATTGTATAATTACAGATGTCTCTGGGGAGACCTTATTGTGGCCTTTCAGTACCTAAAAGAGGCTTCTAAGAAAGATGGGAATAGACTTTTTAATAGGGTCTATAGCAATAGGACAAGGGGCAATGGTTTCAAACTAAAACTGGATAGATTCAAACTGGATAAAAGGAAGAAATGTTTTACAATGAGGGTGGTAAAACACTGGGAACAAGCTGTCCAGAGAGGTGGTGAATGCCCTGTCCCTGGAAGCATTCAAGGACAAGCTGGACAGGGCTCTGATCAACCTGATTGAGTTGAAGACATCCCTGCTGATGGCAGAAAGGTTGGACTGGATGACCTTTTAAGGTCCCTTCCAATCCAAATCATTCCATGATTCCATCCCTTCTGCCTATCCTGTTACTCTACACCTTTGGATCAACCAGGATCAATGCAGACAAAAAAAAAATTATACATTTTTTTGAGGTCACTTTGAAGGAAAAAGAAAATGCAAGCCTGGCTTTCCTTCTCCTTGCCTTTCTCCTGCAGTCATTCATCTCCAGTGGAAGGAAAAGAGGGCTCCTCTGCTAAGACAGAGCACAACTCCAAGAAAGCTCTCAGCAACATTTTGAACCAAATGAAGGGATAACCTGCAATGTTAGACAAGCACTCTGAGGTGAATGACTAGGGCACGGGGTGGGCAGGGCCCCATCCTTTTTAAGACTTATTTAAAATACTTCCATTTATTCTTTTGAGTTTAGCACTCATAGCAACCTTCAAGCCTCTTCCCCTCAGCCACACAGGCCTGTGAGGCAGGCTGAATAGGGAAGAAAAAGAACACAGAACTTCAAAAGAAGAAAAATTAAATACAGCTGCTTGATCACAAAGTGGCCAAGACGCAAACTGCTGCTTCCTTAATTGGGCATTGACGAGGCTGAGGCTGTTGCAGTGCACTCCAGCACCATTCCAGCACCACCCCATCGTGCAGAGGGGTCTGGAGCACTCACCTGTTGTACTCAGAGATGGGGAGCCAGTCCTTGGCATCAGGGAAGCAGAACTGGGGGATAGCCTTGAGGCGCTCCTCCGCTTCCCGCATCTGCTTGGTCGGTCTCTCCAGCTGCCGGGAGAACAGCGAGGTTCAGTCAGCCCCTGGGTGTTCCCTCCCAGCTCAGCTCAGGGACAGCGTCACTGAGCAGCTCTGAGAGACAGGGCCCATCAGATTGTCCTGTGTTTGTGCTTGCCAGAGTGAGGCATGACTCCAGGACAGGCTTATAGGTGCTTGTACAAAAGAAATAATCACTGCTGGGGTTTTACG